>JAMQGT020012303.1:0-181300 GCA_024447675.2 Pterophyllum scalare | reverse complement strand
ATTATCCACCTGCAAGATCAAATGGACACATTCGGTTTGTTACTACAGCATTGTAACAGGGTAGCTTTGCACAAAATGTAGCAAACAAAGTAGGACGCCAGTGACCTCTAAACCTTGCAAATCATTGGCAGACTAAGATTACAGGCAAACAGGATGAGTCTAAGGGGATGTTTCACATTCACAATGGACAGAGAGGCAACAGTGACGCACTGCACAGGAATTACTAAAGCCCTCATAACCCTGCATTTCTTTCCCAGGCAATTCAGACTGAAATCTTCCTGACACTCCTTTTGACTTTTGCAAAGATTGTAGTGCTTACTTTTGATGCTCATTACAGCAAGCAGTCCTTCACTTCAAATAGTAAGTGGGCACTTGTTTGTACTAGCTAGCATTTTTCTTTGGTGACTCAAAGTTTTTTGGACAGGTATCACCTCACTTCTATGCAGCCTGCTGTCAAATTTTCATGTCACGCCTTAAAAATGATCTATGAATTAACCTCGACTTTCCAATTAAATACATTTTGAAATGTAAAAAATATATTTTATATATATATATATATATATATATATATATATATATATGAGATACAAGGTTGCAGACAAAAAAGTCAGGAAAACTTAAAATAGCAAAGGAAAGTTTTACATGTTAGAATGCAATTTGGTTTATAAAAAAAAAAAGTGTCAGCATGTAAGGGATGTAGTGTTATGGAATCACCTTTTATCTGAGCACCAGGGATTCCTTTATCGCAAAAGAAGGCAATGCCAAGTGAGGTAAAACTTCTTAAATGTTAGAATTGGAAAAAGTTCAAGTGTTGCAAAATCCCTCACGAATTCAAGGCTAACGATTAATGTCCATTGTGCATTTGAGAAGACTCAAAGTGACTGGGGTGGGGTGGGGGATGAGGGGAAACATTAGTGCGTGCTTATCTTACACTGGGTGATATGATGGAGGAGAAGAAGGGAAATGTCTGACGTCACAGCTAAAAATAAGTGTACATAACTATACAGCGTAGTAAAACTGAGACGTAAAAGGACAAATGGGACTGGCATCAAGTTTTGTCTCTAGCTTAGCTAACGGAACAGTCTAATTGAAATGCTTCGTATACTCGTCAGCGCAATGTTCATTTCCTCTGTGGCTCTTGATGAACTCTGGATTGACGCTACACTTCTAAGTCTGTTTACTAACCCTTCCTACCAAAGACAGTGGATTGAATAAAAGGGATTGGGGCTTTCCAGTACTGAGCTCCAGTTACAGCTTCCCTGTTAAAACCTTTGCTCTCAGACTTCCATTTTAATCTTCTCTTTTGAACTTGCACTGCACAGCTGTCTGAATACACATCAAACTTTACAATGAAAGGTTTTGAAACGTTTCAGGACTTAGCCTCTTGTCAAGCTTAGGCCTAAATTAAAAACACCATCGATTTATTACACTCTGTAATGTGGTCAGAATAAGAGAGAGAGAGTACATAAATTATTTGGAGTGTCTGCACATAAAAAGTTAGAGCTATAAATGGTGTATGAAGTGCCACCTTACTACTTCCTGACACTGTCAGATGTCCTGTTAGCTAGGAACAGAAGGTCATGGTCAGGCACAAAAAAATAAAATTAAATAAAATTTAAAAAAAATGCAAAAGTCTGAGAAATGCATATGTACATAAGCAGCTAGCCTGCTCTCCTTAATGACTATAAAATACAGCATCTCTCTCTAATTCTCTTGGCCAAACTTTTACTTTTCTTCTTCCCATTTTTCTCTTTGCTGTCCTCCATTTTTCTTGCCCGGATCTCTCTCATCAGGTCAAAAAACACCTGTTAAAGGAGAACACGAAAACACAAGCGTTTACGTTCCTGTGTTTGCCTGCTGTCAGCAAAGTAAACTCATTTTGTTCAGGGATTATCAAGTTCAGCTGGTTAAACAGACCTTGTCAACATTGGCACGAGTTTTGGCTGAAGTCTCCACGTAGCACACGCCCCACTGCTCGGCACGTGCCTTCGCGTCTTCTGCGCTAACCTGCCGTCGGTCGTCCAAGTCTGACTTATTACCAACCAGGAGAAAGGGCACATTCTCATCCTCCTTCACTCGCAGAATCTGCTCTCTGCAAAACAGGAAATCTCATTCAGCCGTGAATTATGTAAATAAACAGAGCACAGCTTGGTAAATGCTTACTCATATGAGTCAAGCCAAACTGGTGGAAGAAGTTGTGATGAGGTATCAAAAAGGCAGGCAGAGGAAGAATAGCTTAATTAGATCCTAATGGATGGCTAAGTGCTCATTAAAATAATCTGAGAGTTTGCACCTGAAGTCTACTGTTGCTGCAAAAGACTCCAGCTCTGTGATGGAAAATACGCAGAGGAAACCCTCGCCACTTCGGAAGTAGTTATCCCGGATGGCTGCATAGTCCTCTTGCCCGGCTGTGTCAAGGATGTCAATTTGCACCTCCTCTCCATCCAGGACCACTTTCTTCCTGTAGCTGTCTGCTTTAGTGGGCTCATAGTCTTCAACAAACTAGAAAACAGAAAGAGATCAGTTATGCCAGAATTGTTTTTTTTTTTTTTTAAACTCAAACTCTGAATTTCAGTTGAGCACTGATGTGAGCAGCTCACCTCATCATACATGAACTGGAGAGTAAGGGCTGATTTACCCACTCCTCCGCTGCCAACCATAATTACTTTGTGAAGGGCTAGAGAGTTTTGCCCTTTTGGCTTTGCAGCTGCCATGGCTCTGAGTACCAAGAGATGCAAGTATCAAAGGGAGAAAGTTCGAGCCAGTGGGAAGGATTGTGAAATGGGAGGACTGCAAAAAAAAAAAAAAAAAAAATCAGATCCAAAGGCTGCAGGTGCAACAAAGGGCTGAATGACAGTTCCTGCGGAGAATAAAAGAGAAAGATGTTGCATCATATTTCCCAGTGCCTTCAGGTTCTATTTCTGCATTTAGATTACACAGCTATCATGGCAATAAATTCCACACCAATAAAAATCTTAAAAGGAAAAACCACAACTACACTCTAGATCTCGTACAAGAGAATTATTCTCTGTAGCTTAACAAGAATGCAGAAAACACTGTCATGACACAAGATTGATGTATTAGAAATGCAAATTTATTTTCCATTATAAATCCGTTTTCCTGTGCAAATGGCCCATTCCCCTTACTGCAGGAAGTAGTATTACTTTTCTCTCCACAAATGCAATACTGCTGTTGACATTCCTGTCCGTGAGTATTTAGTACTCAGAGAAGGCAGCTAACAAATCCTGAATATGCCTTCAGTTTTGATCTCAGCTGGCAAATTCTGCTGCATCTTGCTTAATTGTGAAAACACAGCAGGTAAAAAGTGATAGAAATACATGTCACTACTGGTAGAAATATCACCCCTGGCATAATTTCCCCTAACATGAGGCAGGAAATAATTTGGTCATTCAAGCAAAGAGATTCACTAATAGTTTTTATTTATCACCCCCCCCCCCAGCTGTCTGCATCAGCATGAAGATTTGAAGAGAATAATGTTCTTCTGGAAATGTGCAGTCAATCTTAGGCCTAGCCCTGCAGGGATTTCCTAAGTTCCCCAACACACTCACACATGCACAAGCACTAAATTTAACAAAACAAACTAACTCCTTTAATTCATGTGAAAAGATCGCTGTTGAGATCGCGCCAAACAAACTGGCCACGATATGACCCTAACCTCTGAGACACATTGGATTATCTACAAGTCAGCAAAACCTGTAATTTTTTTGTGATCTTAAACCACTTTTGCATGTTGCTAAAAGACCAAAATGCATAGAAAAATATAAGCACCAAAAAATATAAATTCAGAAAACTACCTCATGAATGCAGTACTACTGGCAGCCAAGTTTCACTATAAATATATTTGGAACCTGAGGGAGAAATACTACTTGCAGCATCCAATGGCGCATGATACAGAAAGGCAAAGTTAACTATTATGGATTGTGACAAACGACAGGCAAATTCCACTAACAGATGAGGTCCATGTGAAACCGATTGAGCAAAGAAATACAAGTTTTGAAAAGCTGCTTCACGTCATCTGGCAGTACTTTATAAGACTTTGACAGCAATGGATAAAATGTGACATATGCTAAAGCCATTTAGTGGCCTCTTTTCCATACTGGACTGTCCAAGAGGGCTATGGAAAAGGCATATTGACCAGAAGTGTGTGTTCAAGCCCTTTGCCAGAGGCCAGCACAGACCTATGGGGGGAATCAGGGATAAGCATGGGCTCGCAGCCAATTCGTCATTACACAAATTAACAAAAGGAGGTTTATTTACTGCAAGTCAATATTACTGTAAACCAATGAGAGAATGTTGCTTTGCTTTAACCATTAAAAGCTGCAAACACGTCTTAGCAAATAGTTTTAGTGAAAGTGAAAGGAAATAATTAAAGGGTCGGTCATTTAGGACTTTGCAGAGGCATTTAACAACAATTTCTAAAACAAACCTACACCTTATTTTCAGAAAATGACATACTGTGTAGATGTAGAGACAATAACATGCTTTCAGTTTTCAATGATGAGCGTAAACGTGGGTGGAAAGTCAATCCACTAGTCTGTCAAATTAGTCAGTGAGTCATTATTTAGCAACTAAAAGACGCCACGCGATAAGCACGCCAAGAATACAATAAAATACATCTATATAACAAGAACTGAGCACCTATTTAACCAATTATTACGATAAAGGAGAACCAGTACCGCAAATATTCCCGTACACGTCTCTGACAACAACGTTAACTTATTAGCAACTTAGCTGGCTGACTGCTGAGCGATGTGGCTAACAAGCTAAATAAGCTACTAAGAAGGTTAACGCCACCTGACCTCAAAGTAAAAATTCAGGATGAAGGCAGCGGTTCATATAACGTCCGACAGACCGATCTCTAAAAGCGGATACTCAGCAACAGATGTTCGTTCGGTGCTTTCAAACTCAGCAGCTTCCTCGTTAGCGGGGTTAGAGGGTGGACACACAGAGGAGGGGTGGGAAAGGCTAGCGAGCAGCTAATCGTAACCAAATGATGCGACGCTAAAAAAAGAAAGCCAAACAGGAGCTGTTACACCAGTGCTATTTCTTTCAGTAACACAAATCGTAAAATGAACCGTACCCACCTGGAAAAACGTCCGACGAAGGCTGAATTAGGATGGCGAAATAAAAAGACTCAGCTAGCTGCTTGTTAGCTCATGGCTAGCTTTCTGGCTAACCAGAAACCCGGGTGGTAGCTGTTAGCAGCAGACTGACTGACTGCGCGTCCTGTGGGCTTGGCTCCGGCTGACAACGCCCGCCCGCCTGGGAGAAGCACACAACACTCACTTTTACTTAAGTGTGTGAGTGTAATATTTTCTCTCTGAAAGGGGTAAAATAAAAAACGCCCCCAGATATATCAGATAATTTCCCTTGTAGATAAACATACAGATTAGGAGCAACGGATTGAATGTTCCAGATTGATTAATTGGCTAATCCGCATAGACTCTGGCACGTTTGTTCAACAGGACTTGAGTGAATTAAACCTCCACAGGTCAGGTATGTTTGAAGGTGGTTTTATTTTTAATTTTTAAATTTTTAATTAAATAAACAAATAATTGAAGTTGATCAAAATGTAATCAAAATACAAATAAAATATATTAAAATTGTGGGAAAGTTTAATATTTTTACTATCTGTCGCGCTTGGTGGACGCTTTAGTGATGATGGACATGCCCATAATTCCTAACCTGCGTGTCAAGTTTGCAGAGAAGACCTGGGCTGACACGTTTCAGCTTGTCCGAAGATGTATGGTGAGGCAAAGTTTAATAATTAAACATGAAAATACCTCTCATGTTCTACTCAGATGATATGTTTGAATCTTTTCAACTTTTTGCTTAGTTTTAGCCCCTCCTATTAAACATGGGATCTCTCGTTATTTGAAAATATATGACCCCTCTTTTATTCTGTGTGGGCTTTAAAGGGGTTAATGCATTGCGTTATTTGACTGGTTAGTGGATGGCTCTGCTAATATGATAATGTGGTGATGCACTCAGAATGAGATCATTCATCCTGGAACACACGGGGCTCTGTTTTTTGATCAGCTGTTTTTTTTTGGGGGGGGGGTGCATTGACTGGTGTCATTTAGGCTACTTGGATTTACTTATCAACCACATGTAGTAAGCCTTCAAATCAAAACTAAGTATTTTGACTGTGGGTTGTTTGCATTTTTATCACACTGGCTTTGATTTCAGTATTTAACACTACCCTTTTTGGCAAGACATACTGCTGCTGGCTTCATTGCGCAAGTATATCATTTGGTTAGAGGTCTGAGGGTTCAAACATACAGTGTCTGACAAAAGGCAAATAGGCTACACTCTATGAAGTGCAGTCACTATTATTGTGCTAACTTTATGCTGGGGCTCTGTAAGAGGAGAAGGTTGGCTAGTTTTCTTTAGATTTATCATGGGTGGAGCAGCAGGGTAGATAATACTTTTGGATTAATGTGAAGTGGAGCTTGGCAGTGGTCAGTCTCTGGAGTCTGGTGAAGAAACTTGATTACTTGGTGGTCTAAAGAGATGTGTGGTCCAAAGGGATAAGGCATCTGGGGCTACTTATCAAATTCTCTTCCAGCAGTGATCATGAAGAGAACTTGTAAAGAAGCGGGATTCTTAAAGTAAGCGCAGAGGGCAATGTGTGCGATGTGATTTCAAACAGCCAATTCCAAAAAGTCACTTTTGTTAAACACACATATCTCAGTATGAAAAGCATGCAGTTGTCAGCATTTGCCTTGACATGGTGTCATGCAGTTTGTGTTACATGGTGAGATGGGCAGAGAGGACCAAAGGCTGTTTACACAAGACTTTGCTTTTGCCACACAAATAGCCCATTGTTATTTTCTTTGTCCCTTCCCTTTGTCCCATAATAGGAGAAATCCAGAGATGAATCCAAATCCCGTGCGGCACTGGAAAGATCCCTGGAAAAACTTCAGGAAGAATCCATTGGTATTTAAATAATATAATATGTATTTTTTACATGTGCATTTTTACTTTAAATGAGTCTCCTTTTGTTTCAGTATGCACTATGAATACCACAAAGTCCCGGCTGGAGATTATTGCCAAACGACAAGGGTATAAAGCTGACCTCTCAGTGGCTTTGTTTTTACTTCAGAGCTACATATATTTTCTCATTAGTCTTTTTTAAAAATATAAATCTACTGTTGTGACACCTTATTATCCATATGATCTTTCTTCCCAAGGATGAGTTTTCACTTTACTGAAGCCATGTGCTATTTGTCAGCTGATTTATTCTACGTGGAGGTATTGTTGTTGCCGTGTGGTGAAGTGGAGGAGGTAAAGGTGGCCCCCCATGGAGAATCCCCTGTTGTGAGTAGACTTGTACTGTTTTTAGCAAGTCATTTGAACTGCTCTCCTTTTACTCCTCATGCTAACAAAATAAAACCGTCTCTTAGCCTAGCGAGCCCCTTCTTCAGCTGCTGAGGTAAGGGCGTAGGGTTCTGGTAAATGTACATTTTGGCATTTTGCTTGCAGTAAGCAGTTCCATTATCCCCTAAATCTCAGAGTGTAATGGCAGCACTAATGGTTTTAACTCCAAATGCTGATTGTGCTGCTTTCTGGGCGCACAGGTCCAAAAACTTTGCCACCTTCTCCATGAAGTTGCAAGGCCTCTTCGCCCAGTACAACATCCCCGGAGACAAGTACCTCCCTCAATTTTTGAACTATTCTTTAACTTTTATACATTTGAGGCTCTTGTGATCATTTAGCCATGTGTGCATTTTTTCTTTTTCTTTTCCAGTGAATTAAAATTAAAATTGTTGGCTTCTCTGCAGTACCTTGGGAAAGACTTGCAGAAAATCTCACATTTGCCAAGGTGTGTGAGACAAAAGAACAACAAAAAGTTGTTTGCCTGTTAGAACAAAATCAGTTGCTATTGTGTTCACTGCTTTTTGAGGTTTCATAAGCCACATGTGGCTAGGAAGTGATCAGCAGACTAAATAGTTGCAGTCCTCCATATAGACTGCAGTTTATCTTTTTCCAGGGAACAAAAGTACTCTGACCCTGAAATGGACATGATAAACAATGGCAGAATTGGGTATCTAATAATGGAAAAAGAAGGTATGACTTCAAAAATGTTAGTTACACATGCATATTGAATTCTGTTAATTAAATTATTAAAATTAAATTCTAGATTGTCCTTTGACCATCCGATTCTACATCCCCCCAACTGATGGAACAAGAGCTTCAGTGTCAGGTAAGCATCTGACTTCACTTGGCGGTAAATGACGTTCAATACACGAGTCTTCAAAGGTGTTAAAGTTGTAGATTTTCCTGAATTAAAACCAGTTGTTCAGGCAGCCCAGGTGACTGCAGGTGTCAGCGACGTGACCCACAAGCTTCAGATGGCATCCGTGGTTCCTAAGCCTCCTCAGCTGGATCCTCGGGGGTATCAGTGTGCTATTGTTTTTAATCTCTCGCCCAGCGAGACACTTCTCATTTTGCATCTCAGTGAGTCTGAATGTCATTGCTGTTGGTGTTTTAATGGAGTACAATTGTGTCCTGCAGCAGTTATCCTGTGTTTGTTCCGCTAAATGAGGTGCCAAATGAGATGCTGCCTGCTTGTTTCCTGCTTAAACTGCAGCCAGCTATGCCAGTGATGCTGTCTGTTGTAAAGCAGCTCAGCCAAATTACAGGTCGGGGAAATTTTCATGATTATTGTATGAAATGTGCACGAAACAAATGCCGGCTCATTACACCCTGCTGTTCTTTCTCTGATTATTTCCTAGATGTGACTGTACCAGATGTTGACCTGCAGTGGGCACCCTTGCCCAAGCTTCTCATGAGAGGTTCACAAAGCGCAAACAACCAATGGGAGAGGTCATGTGAAAACAAGAGCATTTTTACAATGGTATGAACATGCTATTTACTAAACTAAGTGAACAAGGCTTATTAGTTTAATATTTCATAAATACGAGTCCTAGATTGCAATGTATGCATTCTTTTGCATCCAGCCTCTTCCTGGTGGCATGATGCAGAGTTACATTTTCCCCGGAGCTGCATGGGGTTTGCCTGCCCACAGGGGGGCTGTGGTGGACAGTGTTCCCTTTACCCACCCTGGTCATGTCCCAGCCCTAGTGGAGCTGCTGCGCCACCAGTGTACCATTAACACCCTGCTGAGGAGCTGTTTTACATCTCAGTGTGCCAGTCCAGGTAGGAGTAAAATGGGCAGCCAGCATCGTTGTGTTATCTCTGCCAAAAATGGCATGTCACATTTGACCTCTGACCTCTCCTCCAAGGTCAATAGATTGATCTGAAGGTAAAAGTGATAATAATATATAGAGCTATTTAAAACTATGTTTCTTACTGCCATTGTTCGCACTGACAACATATAGGCATGAATGTGGATTCTAAATAATATCACATTACTTTGGACCTCTGACCTCTTCAAGGTCAGATAAGGTCAAACATTCATATAATGTCTTATCTTTAAAACTAAAAATTTAACTGCTTTTTTTTTGTATTGGCAACATTTAGGAAATTATACTAGTATATGGGGATTCTAAATATCACATTAGTTTGCATCCAAATATCATGTCACATTTGACCTCTGACCTCACTTTTACATTTCACATCTGCCCTTCTTTCAAGTTGACCCCAAAATGTGTTATAGCTATAAGTATTTTCAAGAGAAAGAATAAGCTGCCTAGTTAGTTAAGAATATATATAATAGTATATTATATAAGAAGCTCAAGTTATTATGTTCAGTTATTTATAAATCAGTACCTATTATCCATTACCTATGCCTACATAATGTTTGTGTAATCAAAGTAACCATCTGTCGTGCTGCTCATATCTAATTTTTACTGCACTACAAACTTCTTAAAGTATGTTTAAAAAGGACAAAGAAAATAAAATGAATATAATTCTATTCCATTAAAAGTAAATACTTCCCAGGAAGTGAGCTGTCTTGCTGGAGGTTTGTACTGTCTGAATGCTTCTTGTTTATATTTTGTAATGCTTCATAAATGCATCTTAGCAGGTTTGGTCTGTGGCCTGCCTTTCGAGGTCCTTCCAGAGTCTGATACCAGCTTTTCTGTGACCTTCCAACCACCGTATGCTGACTCCCTTGGTGTTTGTGAGCAATGAGTTCATTTCAATTTTGGAAAAATTTCAGGTAGTTTGATAGTTTGCTACCTTTGCTTAAACCTTATTAAAATGACAAACATTTACTTGCTCCGCCCCCGCCCCCAGGTCATTTGTTATACACTCACTGGCCATTTCATTAGGTACACCTGTACACCAGCCATTTACAAGGCAGTACTCAAATGCATTTAAGTATGTAAGTTCAAACTGATCATTCGAATGGGGAAGAAGGGTGATTTAAATAACTTTGAATGTGGCATGGCTGTTGGTGCCAGACTGGCTGGTTTGAATATTTCAAAAACTGCTGATCTGATGTTTCTCACACAGCCACTAGCAGAGTTTGGATGTTCTCCCCGTGTCTGCGCAGGTTTTCTCCAGGTACTCCAGTTTTCTCCCACAGTCCAAAGACATTCACTTACTGGGGTTAGGTTGATTGGCGATTCTAAATTGCCCATAGGTGTGAATGGTTGTCTGTGACAAATTGGTGACCTGTTCGGGGTGTACCCTGCCTCTTGCCATATTACAACTGCTCCAGCCCCAGCCCCCCCACCCCGACCCTGAAAAGGATAACTGGAAGAAAATGGATGGATGCTTTGAGCTAATAGTAAGGCAACATTAACTCAGATAACCACTCATTACATCCAAGGTATGCAGGAGAGCATCTATGAATGCACAAGACACTGCACCTTGAAGCAGATGGGTTACAGCAGCAGACGACCACACCGGGTGCCACTCTTGTCAGCTAGGAACAGGAAACTGAAGCTACAAGTCGCACTAGCTCACCAAAATTGGACAAATGAAGACTATAAAAACATTTTCTGGTCTGAATCTTGATTTCTATTGTAACATTCAGATGGTAGGATTAGGAAAAACAACATGAAAGCATTTATTTTACCCCCATACAGTTCGAGCTGGTGGTGTAATGGTGTGAGGATATTTTCTTGGCACAGTTTGGGTACCTTAGTACCAACTGAGCATCTTTTAAACACCACAGCATACCTGAGTATTGTTGCTGACTATCTCCATCCATCTATAACCACAGTTTACCCACTTTCTGATGGCTGCTTCCAGCAGGATAATGCATCACGCCACAAAGCTCAAATCTCCTCAGCCTGGTTTCTTGAACATCACCGTTGCTCAGTCCTGCAGAACACCTTTGGGATATGGTGGAATAGATTTGTATCACTGCTGTCCAACCGGCAACTGCAACAACTGCGTGATGCTGTCATCAAAAATCCCACACCAGTTGTATTCCAGTTGAATCTTTGCCACAATGAATCCAGGCTAGTTCTAAAGGCAAAACGGGTTCCAACCTGGTAGTAGCAAATGTATGTACCTAATTATGTAGCTGGTGAGTGTATTAAAGTGGCCCTTTTTGGTTTAGGCTTTTCAGTGTTTTTTAGACATGGTGATAAATGAGTAAATTAAGAAAATGATTAATATCAGTTTGGGAAACTAAATAATTTCAAAGAATATGGTGAATATAATTTAAAATGATTTGTGCCTACAGTGTTGGTGAATGTGCCTAAACCTCATCAGATTATCTGCAGTTTATTTGGAGCACATGCAAATGATCCTTCCATTAATGAATACCTCTCCTCTATCATCATGAGGTATGTTTTCTTTTTCTTCTTTATGAGGTATGCATACATGCAAATGTTAGTGTCAGTATCACTGTAAAGGAAATACTTTTATTTTTCACCCCCTTACTCAGCTGTATGTCTGTTCCTGAGACAATGAGGATGCTTTACAACAAGCTGAGAGGACATCACCTCTGCCCCACTTTCTCCCGGCCGCCTGGAGGCAGAAAATGACCATTCGGCTCCCTCCTGTACAGCTGTGACAGACACCAGCAGAGGTTCGGCCACTTTCTTCCAAAGCGCGACTGTGCCAAAGGACAGTTTCAGTGTTTCTGATTCAGCATGTTCTGCCATGCCTGTAGCCAAATCTGAGTCTGTTCCGGAAATAAATGAAAGCCCTTCTGCCTCGCCTTACCCATTTCCCCCTGCAGGCATGTTTCAATGCAGGGTGGGAAGCAATGGCCAACCAGCACAGCTGATCTAAACCTGTTATAAAAAAAATCTCTCCTGTCAAATCAGCCATAAATATGTGCCATATAACTGGCATTTGTTTCCCGTTATCAGTTAGAAATGCTAATGTGTAACTGCAGAAGGCTGAATTTGTGTAATTCAGAGTGCATAATCACATGCAGGATACTTAAATGTCACTTACTATGCATTCCAGTGTGGCACAGATTACTGGCTATAAAGGTTTGAGGTCTGACATCTGACCTCAGACAGCCAAGAGCCCAGTTGATTGGCTCACATGGTACCAATCAAACATTGTTAAAGTATATAATGCAATGTCTTGTAAGACCAGGATCTACACATAAAAAAAGGGGAAAAAATGGCTTTGTTGTTGGATATGATTCAGCTCTAAAATGCAATTTATTTATTTATTTTTTAGAAAATTAAGTTTTATTTTTTTTAAAAAATGAGAAGTTTGGTGTGAAAATGTGGGCGTTGAAGACCGCTGTGGAATGGAAACTCTGCATTAAGACATCTCTTGATTACTACTGAGCACAGTAGTGCTTTTTCTGGGCAGAAGCCAACACATTTACCAATATAGCACAAATGTGAGTAGTCTGTAAAGCATTAGAAATATTTGCTGTCTAAGAAAGGGGGGAAGTTGTGCTTCTTTTTCTTCATTCCAAAAGAAAGGTTTGAGACCAAAAATCACTGGTACATTATTCACATGTGTGTGTCATGGGACAATAGAAATCTGTCCAGGCCCTCAACCCTGAAGAGCTGCTGCCAGTGTGCATTTAGAAAGGAATTTAACATGTATTTACAATATTAAGGCAACTGTCAACAGCAGACAACTGGTTTTGGCCCATGTCTTTACTTCTGCATATCCAATGACCTGTATGGCTGCTATTCATAGAAACATTCCAACATGTGTGGTTAAACCACTCTCTTCTTTCAGTGGGTTTCTATCCTCTGAATATATCAGAGATTACGTATCCTCACTCCTGACTGGTTGGGCATAAATCTGTAAAAGTCGCACCTGGTATTAATGAGGAGTGGATTCTTTGCACTGTGATTCTTTTCTGTCTTGTCGGATGTGCAGTTGGCAAAACTGCAAGTGTGCACGAATAAAAGCTGTGCTCCTTGTAAAATAATGCGTCTTCATTAGAAAGCATTATAAAAGGAGTAAGCTAAGTTGCAAAATGAATTGAAATCTGGTACTTAAGTGTTTCTGAGGCACAGTTTTGGTCTGTTGAGCGCTTCTTCTCTTCTTTTTTTTTTTTTTTTAAGCCTCCACATCGCCCTCCCCGGCTTGCGGTCTCTTTAAATCCAAATCCAGTTGGAGGAGAGCTGCGCGTCCTCAGAAAGTTGTGTGGCCGCTGTGATTGCCCGCACTCAGCCTGATAAACAGCTGCTTACCATTTAGGGCGCATCACAAAGTTTTCTCCAAACTCCTCCAATCGGGATTTTTTTTTTTCTTTTTGTTCTCCACCGTTCTGAGCCTGTGGATGTTCAGATATAGAAAGTCTGCACCGCTGGAAGCACAAGTCTGGCATTCTAGGTTTGCGTAATGCTCAGACGTCCTCTGCTCCACATCTGGATTAACTATTTGGAGCCAGAGCTAACGGCCCTACACAAAACTGACTGTACAGCCTGCTATCTTGATGGAAAGAGCGCCTTTTAGCCTACTCTGGAACTCAACTTGATAGGCTGAGTTTGTGCGTATAGATTATGTATTCTTTAAAATGGGTGTGAACAATGGAAAACAGTATGGAAGCGAGGGTAAGTGGGCAAAATGACTTTTAAACACATTCATGCGAACACCACTTGAAAAGTCATCTTTTTTCTATACACATATATATGCAACTCTCTTGCTTTAGTCGGGAAAAAGAGGCTACATTGTCACCTTTATTTGCGGCTTTTTCTTTTTTGTTCTGGCCATCTAAAACTAGAAAATAATGTAGAGTTTCTTGGGTCCATAGACATCAGTTAGCTAGCTTAAAACTAGCACCATCCCCTCGGAGTTATACGCTATATTTGATTTTCTTTGTGCCTTCTCTCCTTTTATCTTGGCTTTAAGTTCATCCGCATGCCTCCAAGTTCTTTGGGATATGTGTCGCTGAAGCTGGTAGTTGCTTTTGGCTTGTATTTGTCCGCTTTATATTCGTTTTAAAGATTTGACACTTTTGTATTATTCATAAAAGATAGAGTGACATCTGGCGGTGGTAGTGTTTAATCCCTTTGAAAAGTACCCAACCGTACATGAAAAGTGAAGTTTGAACTAAATGCACTTTTTTTCCCTCCTCTTCTTCTCAAGGAAATTAAGTCCTCTCAGCCTTGTTGTGTGTTTGCCTTCAGTTTAAAGCACGCAAGTGTAAGAAAGACAGTCAGTTTAATAAAATATCCCATAATGAGTCTGGATTTCCAGGTCTTTGTAGCCTTTATAGTTTGTTTTTTGAAGAAAGAAGCTATTCAGGTTTGGTGGAGGCGTTTCTAATAGATGTGGGTTCTTAAGTCTCTCTTATCTCCATACGAACCAGTTCCGGAGATTTTTGTCCACAATCCCACAGCCTGTTGTTTGATTTGGAAGCACACTGATCAATGTCATGTTATTTTTAATGTAAATTCAAATCTGCACAAGACACAACAGCTACATGCTCACATGCAAACAAGCTTTTCTTAATGCACTTAGAGTTAACTGATTTATTTGAGTACAGTTTTTATTTTAGTTACTTTCCTGCAGATGTGCAATGCCCTATTTGGGCGGAGCCTCAGAAAACTGGGGTTCATAGAGGACAAGCAGACAGAGTGCTGGATACTTCTTGCACAAGTCTTTAGACTTAGCAAAATAAATTAGCCACCTATCAGTAGCAGCGATTATAGTGAGACAAGAAACAGTGTTGCAGTGCACAGACGAGAGGCATTCGCTGTCCATCACACTGAGCGGGCAGACAAGTTCAGAAAGCTCTTTCAGCTCACAGGAATGCAGCTCAAAGTGTCTAAAAGATAACATTAGGCCTTCTTTTTCACGACTTTACCAAAATCTCTCGTATCAAAACGCTGAAAAAAAAATCTGTAACATGTGGTATTAATGATCCCGGAATGTGTCCTGCCTTTTTGTGTGTTATCATCAAAAATTAAAAAAAAAACTTCATGTTACAGCCTATCTCTCACGTGCATGTCTCATGTGAGGTCTAATCTTCAGCGTTACTTATTCAGAAAAACAAAAGAAAACAAAAAACAACCAAAACTGTGGGCTGACTCTACCAAACACATTATTTCTACCTCCAGAGCAGAAATGTTTGTATAAATAACATTCCAAGGAGCTCTCTTCCTAAGTCAATAGCTGCAGAGAAAAGGTTGGAATCCACGATGTTAAAAATAACACGTGGACCAGCTCCACCTAGGAATTCAGCCTGTTAAGGTACAAGAACAGATTCTATCACAAGCTCAAGGCCTGCGCTCAAGAGCTGAAGTTGAGTTGTCCTTGAGCCGTGCAGCAGTCAGAGAATAACCAGACTGAGGAATACCGTACTGTGTAGTTAGCATCTGGCAAACACAAACTCTTACAGTTTGTCGATAACAGTGTCTCTAACTTTTATGTCCCCAGGATTCATTAGATGAGTTCAAGACTAAAAGTGCCACTTCCACAATTAGCACAGTTTCTTTTTTAAACCTTCCAGAGAAGACCTACAGTATGGAAAGTAACTTACCTTTGAGTAATTTCAAATGTAACGCATTTTATGACATTGGATGGCTGTGACACCGCCATAATGTAACAGTTAGATATGTCAGCACTGAAAGAGAGATGTTGGCCATCTTTGTTGTTCGAAGTTTTTAACAGAAGACATGACTGCCTCTTAAAGTCTTTGCCAGGCTCAGAATGGACAAGCCTTACCTACAGTGCACTGTTGGGGCGTACTTCCTTCTTAGTCTCATATTCTCAGACATCACCGGAGCCACAAAATGCGCTAGTAGTGCAAACGTTGATGTGTAAAATCAGTAGAACTGCCCTTAAACAGTGGATTTACCCTGCGCTAAAGCTACTCTGTAGGAAAGTCATAACAGCAAATCCTTCTGAAATGTTACGCTGTAGCTTATGCCATAACCTGACTTGCACCTCCTTAGAAATTTAAGTACAAGGCACATTAATGGAGAACCGTTCATGCACATGGTTGAGTAGTCTTCTGTAGGTTTTTGGCCTTCTAGTGAAGTTATTGCAGAAAGTAAGTTCACAGATTTGATTTGATTTTGATACATCGGTTGATAGTTTGTTTTATTTTCTTTCAGACACATGAAACATAAACAGATTTCCTAACATCTGATATTTACTCATTTACGCATTGCCGGACTCTGCTCAGATCAGCTGGTTCTTGTGTTCGAGGCGTCCCAAACGAGTGTTGCCAACAGGGAGGTTGCAGAGTGCAATGTCAACACTCATAACATGGCTGAAGGGTATTTCTACAATCTCTTCTTTGCTTTTTTAATATTTACTAATAAATGCCAATGCCGATAAATTGGCAAATAGCTAATATTGGCCTGCAGATAAATTAGTCACTCTCCAGTTTCTAGGTCTTGAGGAGTTCTAAATAACAGTCTGTCAACCATCACGTCATCTGAAATGTTGAAATGCTTCAACGGGAGCTGCACAAAATCTGATCGATTGCCTCTAGTGATGCTTGAGTTGGCATCAGGTAGGGCTGATCGCAGTCGGGAGACAATCAACCAGAAAACATGGAGTATCAATGAAAGCTAGTGACTTGTTGCACTGACGAAGCAAAACGCGGTGTGTACTGATTTCAACTCTGAGGTAAGCAGCTGAGTTGACTAACAAATGGGAGCGAAGAATACAACTGACTGACATATGATGGTGGTATCTACACAGGCAGAGTCTGGAATGCCCATTAGCAACCAACTGTCAGCTACAAAGTGACGGGAGATAAGCAAATGACTCATGTTAGTTATGGAGTTCTGTTTTGGGTAATTTAGGCACAGAACAAAAATGGTGATATCTGTGGTTTTGCTGTTTTTACATCTGTCCACCTTGGGTCCAACAGTGTCAGGAGAGTAACACTAAATCACTGTAGATTATAAATTTAAGGTTCAAACATGTTATGTACTCAAAGTATGACATTATTTTTGCTTGATATTATCTAAGACCTTAACCCCAAGTTCAGAACTCTGTAGTCCATTAGTCCACATCTGTTTTCAAGTGTGACTCCGCAATTAATTACACACTGGTCTCAACTATGCAGCAACTATCAACCAGCACATTATATAAGCATAAGACAGGAAGCAGGAGATTTTCTGAAACTTGTTTTTCAGTGAAAGACAGAAAACTGTTTTTGCCTCATGCAGATCCACAGGCCGACCAAACGTCCCCTGCAGCCTCGAGTTCCTGTCTCGCTAAAGAATTGTGTAACCGGCTAAATATCAAAATATATTTGCTTGCATTAACTCGGCCTTTTATGCTCTGCTTAGAAAAAGTGGTCTGACATTAACATCTGCAAGCTCTTCATGAATACCTGACTCATTTCTGTGGACTGGAGGAGCTTTAACAGATGTGTCAGCTCAGTGATGTCACCGCAAAATGTCATTTATGCTCATACCATATGCGCTACATTGGTTTTATATTTTTTTTATTTTATAAGTAGCTGTGTGATCCTGTTTTTTTTTTTTTTTTTTTTTTGCAGGGGGGGTGGTGGTGGTTGTGGGGCTCATTATGTAGACAGGTTGCATTTTTCTTTTTTTTTCTATCTTAAGATGTCAGTTTTTCTGCATATTTTGGGAGCTTTCTTGTCTGTTTAGGTCACTGCACTTGATGTGCATGTGGGCGTGACTGTTTGGGAATACCTCCTTAGCCTGTCGTGCTGGGTGAAAGGCGCATAGTTACTCTCAGGAAAGCCACAAAGCAGCATTTATGATCTGACAGAGGAATGAAACGCCATAAACAACTTCTCCACAGGCCGCCTGTAGTCACCATGGCAGTGAAGCCTATCGTGCTTTGGGAACAGAAGTAGTCATGCAAAAGGAGATTTTTCTTTTTTTAAACTTTATCGCTCATGTATGACTGTAGACATATTCAAAGTCTAAATTGCAGAATGAAAACATAGCAATCGCTTTGGTGTGGTGTGGTGGTTGTGAGACTGTATGGACTCACTGCTGATGATACCAGTCATTAGTATCTTCCTGTGTTTTGCCACCCCATCCTATGTGGAAGTGAAGGCTGGGGGGGGGGGGTTCAGGAGACTTTATTCTTCTTCCAAATGTCAAATATGGATACTAGCTCAAACAAACGGGCAGATATTTTGTGCATGTGCCAAGGCTAACCATTCCTCCATAACCGAGGAACATAAAAGTCATAAAAGCAGAGATCGATGGGCTTTATATTTCCTTACACTTCATGCCTCCTTACTGCATTATGTACATCATCAAAGTGTGAGTCCACCTCATCTTGGACAAACATTCTTCATGTATTAAACTGAAAATCAAACCGTGGGCCACAAAATGACTTCAGATTACTAAAAATTAAATAAAAACTGCACTTTGTTATCTTAACCTTGCTATATTATGTCCAAGCACTTTTGTTTTTCTTCCCTGCAGGTAAAGGGAGCTCAAGCATCTCCTCTGACATCAGTTCGAGCACAGATCACACACCAACCAAAGCTCCGAAGAATGTGGCTACCACTGAAGGTAAGGCATCTGGTGCTCATTAACCAAACTCCCCTCCCTACTTCTTCTTCTTGCCCTCCTTTTCTTTCGCTTCTTCTTCTCCTCCTTCCAGCACTCTTTTTCCTCCTCATCCACTTTCTGTACTGCCTATTTTTGGAGAGAAACCTGTGTGTTCCTGGGATAACCTTAAATTGAAAACAAACTCACAGCTGCCATCAGAACCCAGAAACCAAAGGCATTTCTTGAGCTTTGTTTTAGAAGAAGGGGGAAAAAAAAAAAACACTTCTGGCTTCTCATTGTGGAAGAATGCTTATCTAAACTGTGGTCGTATCAGGCTCAAAGCGTTGCCAGGGAGGGTGGGAGGTGCTTGCACTTGGGAGAGGTGGGCGAGAGGGGTTTTGTTGGAGACAGAGAAGGTACAGGGAGTAAGAATGGAGAAAAGAGAGCTTCACCTTCTGCTCAGATGCTGCTGTTACTGCCCTCCATGCAGCTCTCTGACTCCCTCACGCCTCCTCAGCCTCCCGCTTGCCCAGGCAGGCTTCCAACTCTGGCAGAGTAACTATAGGAACTCTTTCGGGAGTGTATGTGTTACTAATGTAAACTGTGTGCTTACGCTAATGGTTTGGAAATACTTTTCAGCTGGCAGATACCCCTTGAAGCCTCCTGTCAGCAGCTGTCTCAAACATTGATCCATCTGGTGCAGTTTGAATAATTTGTCAGGCAAAAGAACCGAATATAATACCAAGAATATGTTGCAGAATATTTTTTCATCCATTGGTAGTTCAATTCATAATTCACTTTCCCTGAATTATGTCTTTTTTTCACCATTTTTTTTCTTTTTTTTATGAGAGAGGATAACAGGATCCTTTAGTTTAAATGTTAGCATTATTGCCTGGTGGTTTTGTTTCTGTAATAATTCACTTTTAATATCCAGGATATTTTGCGTGTTTATAACGCTCATTTGATGCTTTTAATGCCATTTCATGCCGTTTTATCACCACTGTGAAGTAATTACGTGACATTACGCAGGCAGATCAGGCAAACTGTAGAGCACAAAGTGATTTAGGCATTGAAAAAAAATGTTTTTTGTAAGGTCAGCAGTTTCCCTGGCACTTCTCAAATTAATTAATTGTGCTAGACGGAATTATGTAGCTATAAAAAAACTTAATGTAAAATTATGCTCTATATTTAAACTTGAATATATTTGATTTATTTAGCCACTTGGTGGCAGAACACTAAGATGGAAACATTAAATTAACTTAATATGTTGCAAAGTTATTATTAGAGATGCAGCAATCGACTGGCCAGGGTCCAGGATCGGCCAGTTTCCAGCCTTCTCAGCCCAGGCCGCTGACCGGCCAGTCGGCATCCTATATGACAGACTACAAGACTTGGCTGGAAATACCCGTGGCACTATGTACGTGCACAAGCAAATAGTCAGCCACACGCAAATATGCCGTTAGCATGTAGCTTTTTTTTTTTTTTTGGCTCACAGCTCTTCACTGTGACTGGCAAAAAATTTGCCAGTGCAGAAGGACTACCATGAAAACCTAATCAGTTAAATCACCCTCACTGACTTTAAAGAAATTTGTTTGGTAAGTCAAGTAAAGATGGGTGTACAGCAGCTCATTTACAGCTACTTATTTGTACCTCTTTCCAGTAGCAGAGCACTTTACTTTCAGTTTGTTTAAGTGGGAGAAGATGCTGTAACTTACTGTATTTTGGGAAAAACTGTAAAGTTCAATAATTTCTTCTATTATGAAAATAAAAATTTGCATTGAGGAAAATTGACTCACACTTAGAAAACTGGAAATTGAAATCGTCCAATGAAAACTGCAATCAGTACATCTCCAGTTGCTATGGCCAGTGTGTTGCTGTTATTTGTGGCCTCCACCCACATGTTCAGGGACTGCAGTGCTGTGATAATTCTTTCTTTTCCCATTCTTCATTTTAAAATATTTTAAAATATTCATCAGTGCATCTTTACGCAGTTCCAGTATCGTTACAGCACCTTGTCTTTCATCATTAATCAGTAAAAGCACAATTATTTGCAGTTGTCAGACTTCCATCGGGCAGAAAATATTCCAAGATTATGAGTTAGACAGTGAGAATAAAATGTAAAACCCCAGTGAAGTAATCACTGAGTCACTGATTTACAATCGTGATCAAAAACTTTATCAAAATCCCCCACAGACATATTGTGGTCTCCCTACTGTTGTGTAGCAGCTTCTCTGAGTTGACCGGTGACTCATCGGCTGTTTTGCACGCTCGTACACTTATACAGTATACTCGCCCTTTTTCTCTCATGCATTGTCATCACCAATCTTAAATTTGCTCTGGCATGGTAAATGTAGTATTCTTGTGGTTTTACACTGCCCACAAGAAAACAAATACTAACTGCAGTCTGTTTTTATAACTGTCACTCAGCTGAAAGTTTCAAGGTGTTTCTCAGAGTGAAAAGAAAAGGATCACAGGGGGGAAAAAAAGACATCAGACAGACTCCACAGGAGACATGAGATGTTTTTGTTTTTTGGATTTTATGCAAAGTTTGGGTCAATTAGTTTCTTTTAGTGAGGTTAATTCACATCTTACTTTAAATATACAGTAAGAGTGCACTGAACGAAGACAGATAACTGGTACTCATTCAGCTTCACTGGAAATGCTGACTCACAAGGATCCGTCCACCGCGGAGCTCCTGGAAGTAAACCCTACGCACTTTGTGAAAATCGATAATTGTCTTGGATGTGTCTTCTCTGAGCACAACCTGTGCAGATCGAAGTATATATATATAGAGAGACTATAGACCATAGCCAGTGGCTTCCAGACCATAATTCCCCCCCTGTGTTATGACTGAAATTGTTATTTTTTTCTCCACGCTAAGTGGGAGTAATTACATGGTCTGGAACCACTATGGCCACAGTCAAATCCCCCCTCCTTAGAAAGACACACACACATGAATGTGTGTGCACAGATACACACATGCACACACAAACAGACCCACATCCACATACTCAAACACAGTGGCAGATTACACAGCCCTTCCCCACCTAGTCCTGTGGTCCACTAAACTAATCAGGAAGCAGTCTGGGCTGTTTCCCCACCACACACTGGGAGTATTCATATTAGGGCCTCCAGTGTCCCCATGCTGCAGTAAGGTCACTATTGCATTGATGTAGTTCCATTATTTAGTTATTGTGATCTTTGTAAAACGCCACGGTAACACGATGAGGAAGGAAAAACGTTGGTTATACCGGCACATTTATACAGAGGTGTAATGTTATTGTAAGTTGTAGAAAAAAGTGCAGCAGAAAGAAATGAATTGCTATAAGCTGGAAGATTATAGTGATACCTTATTAGGGCAAGTTTATGTGGTTGAAACCAGTCTGAACTCATAAATCAGACAACAGAACTTTGTACAAAGGAAAACACAATATGAACATACTGTCACTATACAATTTCACTTAAGGCTGCTCTAAATAGGCCACACCTGTAATGTGTTAATTCTTAAATATAGAGTAACAGTATAGATCTGTGATGCAGTTGATTCTGCCTCACAGCAGTTCTGATTTGAACCTCCTGCTCAGCTGGTTGCATGATCTGATCTGGGTACTGCGGCCTCCTCCCGCAGTCCAAAGGCAGGCTTGTTTGGCTAATTAGCAACTCTAAATTGGCTGTAGGTGTGAACGTGAGAGCGTGTGGTTGTCCGTCTCCCTGTGAGGGACTGGCGACCCCCTGCCGTACTGTTACAAAGACTCCATTCACTCCATTGTATAAAGATACATATTTCTGTTTAGACAGATGTGATTATTCTACCAGACAGGCTACAGCAGCAAGTTTTTTTTATTACCGATAGCAAGAACTAATTCAGTCGAAAGAACAGATTTGTATCAGACTGCGAAGGAATGAAAGTCACTGCCAAAGGGATGACACAAGAAAGAAAGCAGTAGAATTGGATTTAAAAAGCTATTAAAACACTATTTTTGAGAGGGTGTCTGACCACACACAGGAAACAATAAAAATGAATTGAGTTATTGTGCGTGCACGTAAGTGATAGATTGTTTATATTGACATGTTATTATGTAGTTATGCTGTATTCTGTTGTCAAAAAGCATACTTGACACTCAGTACAATTTGTGTTGTAAGGAGTTTTATTAAGATGTTTTGTGTCTCTGTGTAAGTTGTTGTAGTGCACTGTCACAGCGTGAGTTTTCGTTCTTCCCCGTTGGAATTGAACAGCTGCTGCATTGATGTAGCTAATAGGAATCCTAATAAATGAAACTAAACTAAACCCTGTGACAGCTGGGATAGGCCTCGGCCCTCTGGCTCCACCCATCTGCAGATGGATGAAAGGAGTATATACCAGTCATCAGGTTCTGACTAAAAAATAAAACATAAGCAGCCATAAGCTAGTGGTCATACAAGATAAAGTAAAGCCATTATGTTCCTTTTTATTCTTATATTGGCAAAAAATATGAGCAAGCTTTGCAACACAAGGACACTTTACACTTTTTAGTGGCTTAAATTTTGAAATACAAAAAAAAAATAATCCTAAAACAACAGTACCCTGGGAGTACCTGTAGTGGCTCATATGGGGCTGATCCATGAATCTTGACCTTATTGTAAACTTTGTATATTCACATGGAAAACTTGTGTTTACTAATTTAAAAAATTACAACTTTGCATTCCTTTTTTAGATTTTTGGGGTGAAGATTTTTTTAAGATGATTTTTTTTTTTCAAAAGATACTGTCTGTCTTTAAAGCCACTGTGTGCCAGATCCAAACCAGAGACCCTGAAAATGAACGGCTGGAGACTGCACCAAGTTCAACAAGGGCTGTTTCATATTTCAGGAAAAAAAAACAAAAAAAACACCAAACAGAAAAAACAATGACTATTGCCATTGCAAGAATTTCAAATAGGTTGCAATCATCTCAAAACCTAATGAAAAACATATTACTGAATTATCGCCCAGCCATAATATGAGTATGCAAAAGGAAAGTAGACCGGTGCCTGCTGTCTTTCACTGATCATTCATGAATTCCAACAAAACCAACATTAGGAAGTCACACTCATTCTTTTCCTGAAAACAAACCCAGTTGGGCAGTCATCTGGCAGGATTTTGCAATATGTCTCTGTTTTCAGTTATTATTTAGACAACTTTGTGGTGGCCTGACCCAGTTGAATCGCTTATTAGTTGCAGACTGAAAGGCACAGGCTTGGGACAGTAAATCCTTCCTGTGGGATGAAATTGAGTATTTCTCAGCAGGGGTCACACTGTGACCCTGTCTGGGCCTCAAGGGTTTGCTTTGGCACAGCTGAACCCCGGGTACCTTAGGAATGTGGCTAAGACATAGTAAGAGCTAAACTGACAACACCCTGAGATGTTCGGCCTGCATGTTGTACCTCTCAAAGACTGTTTTGATCTTGCTGTATTAGCTGAAGCGTGTTCCGAAGCTTTAAGCACTGAAGTAACACAGATTCGCAGGGGGTGTCGATCATATCAAAACAGCCACGATTTGGGGTCAGTTCCTTCACTCGTTCATAATGGCACCAGGAAGGTGACTCAGACACGGGAGAACGGAGGGAACAATGAACATGCCGACTTCCTCCCTGCCTGCCAAGGACCAAAGAAACAGAGATAAGAGTGTTGAGGAAAAGTTTACACTGTCCTTCTTTAGCGCTTCCAACACTGTAGTACAAGACTGCACTGTTTACTATAGGGTTATCAAAAGTGATCATTTAGATTATGTTTCTTTATAAATATCTACTTTGTGCATGAAGTAAGTAAAACTTTCTATATGAGTCAATGGAAGAATCAGACTAGCTGTGCAGTCTTAGTAATTAGTAATTAGAAAAGGAATACAAACATGGCGGCAGCAAGGTGGCAGGTGAGTACACCAAGGAGTAATTTAATACACTGCTGGATAAATATTTGTAGCAAAAGCCTCGTTCAACTACATTACACATCATAGGTGCATTACACCTATCCTCTACTGGCTATCAGTGTAATATTATCCCTCACCTGCATTCTGTTAAGACAGACTCTGATTGGCTACAACCCTCCAACTAATCAGCTAAACGAACAGCCAGTGTGGGAGATGTGCAAAAACCTCAAAATCTACTTTAATCTTTAATTTTAAATTTGACAGCAAATATGTTTAGCAGAATTTTGAGATCCAGACTTCTTTGATCGTCTTCAGGCTTAAATTAACCACCAAAGCAAATGTAAATGTGATACACAAAAAAGGCAGCTCATTGTTTTAGCTGGTAAAATATGCTTTGCTGATGGTTTTTCATTTGCCAGCCCACGTTGCTGTGACTGTCTCACTTGACATCCTTCTATCATTGGGCTGTCTGTGTAATTCACTACAGAATCAAATGCTCCAGTATAGTGTGTAAAGCAATACAAACTCCTAATAAACCCACATTTCTGTTATGAATGCCACGTCAGGGTCAGATTTGCAGTCTAAACAGCTTTACCCCTGTCTCCACAAAGTTAATATTTTTGCCCTCCCAGGGGCAACAAATCTCTCACACTCCATCTGTAAACTAACTTTGCACGCTGTTGGCCCATTGCCTTGTGTTTACTCAGCCAGATATATAGTGTTTCCCTGTTGATTTTTGCCCGATCTTGCTGAGAGGTGTCTGTATGTGTCATTGACTTAAAGGCATTTTTACAGCAAATATGAGATTTAAGTTGTTATTCTGCACTTATCACCCTCTCAAACACACAGAGAAGCTTGTGTAGATGAGGCAGCATCTGTTTTTTTAAAGCAAGATATTTGTCTACTGTCTATAAAGGAAATCTGATGCACAGAAATTCACAGCCTACCCAAGTATTTACACATTTTTACTATCCTAAATTAGGACACAAAGCAGCTGCCCGCAGTTATTTTAGGATATCTTTAACAAGCCTATAGCAATTGCAATAAGAAATATCATTGGTTTGCATTTAATCCTCTTTGGAAATAGTTTAGTAAAGATAGAACACAGCAAGGAACAGAATGCCAATGCTATTCTGTCCAGATTTTCTCCATCAGCTGTCTTCACTCCTCCCCTTTTCTTTGTACCACTCCAAGAGCCAGGAAATCTGAGCGAAAAAGCACAGAACAAGGCTCCAAAAGAAAAACAAGTGAAAGCAGTTTATTGAAGAAGAAGGAGGAGGAGGAGGAGGGGGAAGTCAGTTCAGTGAGGAGATCTCTCCATCTCATAACTCTTCTCTGATTACCGCTCGATCTCCTCTTGCTCTGCTGAGAGGGAGGAAGTGCTGGCCCTGTTGTTTTGAATGCGCTTGCCATTTCCTTCAACGGGGGTCACGTTTTTCAGGTCTACCACAGGAGCATGTTTGACAGGAGTTGGGAAAGATGCCACCTGGCTGAAACACACGCTCGCTTCCTGAGAGATTTTGGCGCGTGAGCGATGTTTTTACTATGATCCACCTGGGTATTCGGGCTTTTATGTGGCAATATGACCGTGGTTGTGGAACAGCTGAACTGACACATTGGACTTCCCCTCCCCTCATTTCACTCTGTGGTTTGTTTCGTTACGTAAGCAGGGAAGTGTCAGTTGTGGCTGAAGTCGCAATGGTACAAGAATGAGAGGAACATTGCTCTCGAAACAGTGTCTCCGAAGGAGTCTAGGTTTTATTAATTGTGTCTTAAGTAACTATGCAACATAACAACTGCAAAAACAACTAATCATCTTATTTATTTGAGGCATTTGGGTGGAGAAATACACTTGCCACTGTCATAGAAACTTTTTAGCTCAGAGCTCTGGCCAACTTGAGTTGAGAGTTTTCGCCATCGCCATCTTGGTCTTTTCAAACCATGCATCATGCTGTGGTCAGTGGCCAGATCTGACCGTGAAACTGCATGCTAATGACATCAGTCGCAAATGAGCAAGTTCTGGATCATCCTCCTTTCTTACGATCACCATCATTTACAAAATGGACTCAATGTTTTATTCAATGTGACACCAAACTAGTGTCTGAATCCATAAAGTCATCAGGAAAGTGTTTACGGAGGTCACAGAGCAAGACCTATTTATACTATTTATACTGTCTGTGCACAACCACGGACCGTATAAAACATGGACGCAGCTTCCGAGCTGGAAGTGCCTTAAACCTGCGTTCTATTTGAAGGCTGTCAGATGCCGATGTGGTTGCAGAAAGACTTCCAGTCCTGTAGAAGTCTCTGGGAAAACAGATTTCTGACTTGACTTCTGTAAACAATTTCCTGGTGAGTTTATGGGCTCAGTCACATAGAATAAAAAAAAAAAATTAGGCCTGTTTTGTAGATCTTGGTCATACTATGTTTCAGAAAGGAGGATTAGCCCCAGTATGCTCACTGAGCAAACGCTTTCAGAGTCAGACCTGCCTCTCCTCATCATATCCACACTTGAATCGAGATGGCAACAGAAACGTCAGAAAGCACAGGGACTGCTCTCTGGTGGTGATCATAAAGGTTTATAAGGCACTTCTGTGTAAGCTACTTCTGTACATTTTCTGAACTATGTCTACAAACACGTTTTCAAAACTAATAGTGCGTCGGAAATCACTAGATATTGCCATTTTTGTGTAGCAATCAACAGTAAACTCCCACAGAGAAGTGTTAAATACAGCTGGAAGATGATAACGGTAACTTCCTCTGTATCATTCAGCTAAAGCAGTAATACTGGACAGAACCAGGCTAGCTCTGAGCTGCTAGCTTTGCCCTGTTGGCAGGTGTGTGTTAACCCAAGCTAATCATCCTCTTGCTGTTCTTATTTAGCATAGAGACATAAGAGAGGTGTCAGTCCGATCATCTAGTAGTGTTCAGGAAAGTTTTTTGTGTCAAATTAAATTATGATTTTGTTATTTTTTTCCCCCTTAAATGTTGCTAAGTACAGCTTTTTTCCTTAGGTGGGTGTCCAGGGCTTTGATGCAAAAATAACCTCTTTTGGCAGTTAAACCAAATCCTTTTTTTGTCAGGAGTATAGGACCAAAAACTCCAGGCACTTGTTCTATTGCTTTAACCACATGACATCATTACATTTGCTCCTCATCACAACCAAATCAAACGTTTGGGCAAGCATTCCCTTTTTCCATTTCTGTTTGATGTGCTCCGTGTGGTCACGTTACCCTCCTCAGTCATTTAGCATGACTTACTGTCACTTTGCACTCTAGCCCACTCGCACAGCACTGCCACACAATGCAGAAGCTGTCCAGAAAAGAGAAATCACGCACAGGACTCCCCAAACTCGGTCAGTCCATCCTTGATATCCTGATTTAACAACCTGTAAGAAAAAAAGAAGGAGAATGACATCATCTTGAATTTCAATTATTTGCCAAAAGGCCAGATCAGCTTGGAATGGTGCCAAATCACTCGTGGACTCCAAACTTTCATCTGCATTCTGGAAAAATTGCGCTGTGACAAAGAGACAAACACAAAAGCAGTTTTTTTTGAAGACGTGAGCTCGCCTTTGAATTTGGCTTTAGAATATCTGAACGTCTGCTGTCCTCCTCAGCTGAGGATTTATAAAGTGACGAGAGAAGGGTATGGAAACATTTGAGGGGCTTTAATAGGTGGAAAACTCCCCTGAGGAAATTAGTCGCATTGCGGAGAAAAATGTGTTATAGTTACTGGCATATGTATTTGCCAAATGTGTTGCAGCACAATCTTCAAAAAAAAAAAATCCCAAAGAATCTCAAGACTGAGTGAGTGTGAGAATAGCCGCCCTCTAGCAGAGGAGGGTTGGGGGGCTGTGCGAAGTGAAGGAGTCCATTTCCTGTCCGAGTGTGCACATTGTGAAGGAACCAGCGGGCGCTATTGTCTTTCGGGTTGCGCAGTGACGTAAGACCTTCCTGTAGTGAAGGCTTTGCTGATAGCTCAGCCGCCACACTGTACAGTAATATCAACTTCCATGTATTCAATAAAACCTGAGACAGACCCAGATGTTTTTCATCCGAGCAGTCCTCTCTCAGTCGGATGTTTCCTTTTTTAAAAAAAAAAAAAACAAAACAAAAAAGCTGGAGCACATAACCTTTTAGTGCTGATAAATCAGTTGCATTTTTTTTTTCGATCAGCTCTCTGCTGCCTGGTTGTTTTTTTATTAGCTGATACTTCTTCTTCGCATGTTTCTCCTCTTGAATTAATTTGAATTATATTTCCTGACTTATGGGTAGAAAATGAGCTTCTTTTATTCCCTCACACTTTTGGCAGGGAGGAGCCCAGTGCAAGCTTACAGAGCAGGAACGTGTCACACGGCTAATGTCACTGAGGTAATGGATTGGTCTGTTCTGCCAGATGCAGCAGTCATAATCCTGCGAGCCTCAGACAGGGCCTTAGTAGAGCTTCACGGCACTGCAAGATCCTGAGTAGAATCCCTATAGCTTTAGTTTATGACCAGACTGCGTCAAAGTCTGGATTGACCCTGTCCATGCACTTGTCTCTGTCTCTGGTAAAGTCTGCAGGCTCGTTTGCCAATTTATCTTCCCTCTTTCTTTTCCTCCTGCCCCTCGTTTCTCTTTGGAAGCCTTCAGATGATTTCCTCCACAATGTTTTTGTGTGCTACTTCAAAAAAAAATTAATCAGGATTTTGTTATTAAGTCGACTTCACTCCAAACACCCAGCTGTGTCTCTTCATCATTCAGACATGGTGTCTTTTCAGCGATCATTCCAATTGATTTACATTAAACTTCTGGTATCAAAGCACAGTCCAGATGTGCTTTAGAAGTGAAGCTGAGCTGATGTTAATGGGATCCTGCTGCGGCACTGCCGTGGATCAGCGCAGATTTGGGTATTTGTGGCAGAGGATTTCAGCCAAGTATGCCGTGCTGTGGCTGTATGTGCATTCAAAATGCATGAGTTTCTCTTTCATTTCATTACTGTGCAGTTGTTCTTTGTCCAGGGTAAAGACCAGATGTTCCACTGTTCTCTTATTTCTTAAACTAAATTGAATCTTCCACCATCTGCACTTGCAGTGACTTCAAGAGAACTTTAACAGCTGCATGGTATTTGTCCTGCTAATGACAGACTTGCAATGATACAGAGATATAAAACACGACACCACTGGTTAACTCATAAAGCTGCAACTGGAAGTTACAGGAAAGTTTATTCGTGCAAGCTGCAAGTAAGCTCTCTGAACAGTCCTGTCTGAGATCCACTCTTTTCTAGAGGTTTTCTACTGTATCAGATGGACCTTATTAGAGGAAAGTTTTCCCTGTTGTCATAGAGAAGAATATTTTGACATACGAGCTCTGTAGCTGTTATAATTTTCTCCACAACACTTTTAGGACTTCTTGTCCACGTTGGCTTATGCGTCAAGTTCATTCTTGACCTTTTTGAAAGGAAGATTACAAACAGTTCCATCTGAAAGTCCACTAATGAGTGTGTTGAAAGCTCCAGGCTGGCTCCAAGCTGGTAGGGGAACTTTAGGCTGATTGTTTTGTCAGAATGCCGTTTCCGAGTTCAGAATTTGTGTCAAAATAAATGTTACTTTTAGGAGATTTATAATATGATTCTGAAAGTGTGTCTTTCAGTCTTGACTGTATGCCTTAATTGTCTGGTAAATGTTGTTTTTTCTTGGTTAACCTTATTGTTCATACCGATATAAAATTTTTAAGACCAATACTAATACTGATACTGACACCTAACACTTATGTGTACAGTGCTTAATAAATTTAGACCATCACATAATGTAAGGCTTATGCCACAGCTGCCCTAAATCAACAGTATTGGTGATTACCCAAATCCTTTTTTTATGTTTCTGTAATGGTTAATCCACCACACTGCGCAATTTCTTTCATTGAAACAATAGTTATTGTTGATATCCATGAATTTGAACTAGTGAACTTATCATTTTATAAAAAGCACCATTTCATTTTTTAATTAAGTTGCCAAATTACAGTTAATTAGTTGCACTCCAGAACAGAACAATTGGTTTTAGTGGTTGAATGTCCATCCGTGGCTGGATTTTAAATGTCTACATATTGGCAAATACTTAATATCAGCCGATATATTGGCTGTGTTGGGCTCTAAATTTTAATGTTTTAATTCCACGGTTCCTTAAATAGAAAGTTCCTGTCTGATGGGCTTCTAAACTGTGTTTGACTGACTTATACAAGTGCTTGCATGTTGCTTCTTATACATGTCTTTGTAGACACCTAATATTTGAAAGTATGGAAAATGTGTCTTGCAAATGCATTGCGTGAATCACACAGAAGACAAAAACTACAAGGGAATCTTAAGGCTTTTATTTCATGTGCATGTGAAAAATGAAGGCAAAGATTAGAAGTGAGATCATTTGTGTTCAGTGATATCCGGATAAACAAGTCCCTCACTCAGCTGGAAAACATAGACACATGTAACACTTGGATTTCCTTAAAGTAATCCAGGTGCTAGCCATCCAAAATCATGCACAGCTAAGCAACTGCGAAGCTGACTTCACTTAACTTTTCCCACCAGCTGTTTGAATCTGTGTCTCAGATTAAAGGGTTTGGGTGTAGCCCGGGCTCGGAGTGCTCTTCTGATCAGTGACACATGTAATTACGCAATTTGGAAGTTGCTCCTTAGCCAGTGGCAGATGAGTTGCATGCGGAATCCATCGCATTAGCTGGGATTTGGACAATAAAGCAGTGCCTCATTCATCCATCAAAACTAATGACTCACAAAATGTGTCTGTGTAATGCCTGCAAACAGCTTTATGGAAAATCTGATTTTCTCTTGGATGCTGTGATCTTAGCATTGCAAAGCCTGCACATATACATATGTTTTTTTGATATAACAAGCTTCACTGCAGTGTTAGGATATTTTTCATTCTCATTATTAATTGAAACTCCACTGGCCTTTTTGGAGATTTGAAAATATTCTTGCACTGTCTATACAGTTTTGTACTGCATAGTGTGCGGTTGCAGCCATATCATGAAAAAAATATCACAAACACTAGGTATTTGTTGTGGAAATATTGTACTTAGAACCCACAGCATTACTATTCTCACAACATATTTGGACGGGTGTGTGAAATTCAAGATAGATTTAGTGTTTACAACATCGGAACATGAAATCATTTGCATTAAGCTTAAAAAAAAAAAGACTTGTCAGAGAAATCTATTGGCCAGGAAAAGCAAGAAGACCTCAAGAGAATAGTCCTACACATTTTAATCTTTAGCTAATCATAGATGGACCACCCACAAGAATGTGATGCATCATAACCAAAATGAGGTCAACTCTGTTCCACAAGAACGGGGGGGGCAACATCCAAAAAGTCTTGATGCATTCTCTTCACTTTGCTTGGATTTGAATGAGAATTTTAAGGCACCCAAGAGGCAGTTTAAAAATTAGCCCTGAATTTGAGGACATGTTCCCCAGAGGATGAATCTGTGGATGTCATCAGAGATGAGATGAGATGAGAAGCAGACTGAGCAGAGGCTCTGGAATACACATCTGAAATATGGCTGTAAGGACTGTGTGTCACTGCCCGGCTGCCTGTCCCAGCACACAAATCCACATGACAGGCAGGATGCTGTCTATTTGTCATGTACTGCACATGCTGACATGCTGTGCAGGAGCAGATGATTGTCGGTCCAAAACCATCCATTTTAACCAACGGACTTCAATTCACATGACTGCAACTATAAATATAGATTGTAGACAGGGCTAACTTGGAAATCACCTGGTGCATCCGTCAATATTATGTTGGAGTACCGCAGTCCCACAAGCTACCACCTCACCACTTACCTGCAAGTTCATTTTTGACCAGAATATTCTCTCAAGAAATCCTGCAGATAACTGTGAGCCTATCTGTGCCGTAGGACTGTTATTTTGGACTTTTGATAATTCTGCCATAATGTTAATTACTAATAAATAAAGGTCCTGATATTGATCTTAGAGACATACTATCATCAAAGTTTGTCTTGGACCAGTAGTTTTGAATTTTAGTTCATGGGCCCTTCAGAAAATACTTGATGAATGTTTGGAGGTTGGGAACTATGAGTCTATAACCACATGCTGCTACTTCAGACACAGTCAAATCCTGAGCTATGAGAAAAAAAAAAAAAAAAAAAAGACTCCTAGAAAAGTTCTTGTAAAGGAAAAGGGAAACGTGCACTCAGTACATTTTATTAGGAAGAGCTGAAGTGAAATAATTCGTGATGACACAAAGATGAATTTTTTTTTTTAATCAAAATGATTAACATCAAATAGTTTTTTTTTGTAGGACAATCTGTCATCATATATCTTAGGAAAATGGCTCCACAATGTTGTCTAAAAAATATGGGAAACCTCTGCAGGGTGTACCCGCTCATCCGCTAACAGCCGAGATAGGATCCTGGATGGATGGATGTTGAGACAGCTGGAACTTGCTTGCAGAAGAAATATATTCTATGCACTTGTGGTCTCTGCTCTATCAGTAAGCAATGTCCTATGCTCTTCACATCAACTCAAAAAGATGAGCGAGGATGTTTGTAGGCTAGGAACTATAACAAACCATTAATCAGCTGCATTAAAGCAGATAAACTGCAGGTAAAATATCTGATCTCCTGAAAAAGTTCCATTAGAATTTCACTGTGATGGAAATGCCATTTTAGCAAGATAAGGTATACTCGCTATCCCACGGTTGGGAAATTCCTACATCTACCAGTAATAACAGTAATAGCTTGCATGGAATTTTTGCACCCTCTGCAACAGTAGCCCTTTAGACTCACTAAAGGCCAAACCAGTTCATTTTCAGACATAACCTCCTCAAAGAGTCTCCCAAAAAGCCTTAATATTGATGCAATCAAAGCTGGCTTGACATCTGAATCAATCTTGTGTTTGCTCACTGTGTTTGACAGGCCAGCAACATTTGACAGTTTACTCTACCCTAAACAGGAAAAGATATGGTTAAGAGCAGGGGCATTCGGGGCTAAACGCTACAGACGGGACACTGTAAGAGGAATCCTGCAGTCAAAAGGCAGGAAAAGTACCTGGGTTTTTTAAAAAGGTTGCTAGTAAAGTTTTTTGGCAACTTGCTGTTTTTGTTATAGTAATAACCTTTGTCCAAAACTGATACATCACATATTGGAAAAATAATTTGGTCACATTGTTTTGGGAAGAAATTCATTCTAGCTTGCCAATATGACCCTAATACTGTTATGTCTCAAATAACAACAAGGTTAATCAGATTAGTACTAATAGTCGGACAGCTGTGGGTGACATCATACCAGTAACTTCTTGGAATGTTTTTAGTGATGAATATCAGTCCACCTAAAATCCTCAAGATGTAGAGGATGGATTGGAGGAATGGTGAAGAGACGTAGATTGCATCAGAGGAGAGCGCTCAGCGTCCCAGTGCGACGGCTCGACCCCGGGAATCAGACGCTCCGGCTGACAAAGGATTCAGTCGTCTCACGCCAGAGTGATGGGATCCAGCCTCCTCTTCTCACAGCTGCAGCTTCAGACATGGCGGCAATCAGCGCACATCTGTCAGGAGGGCCTCAGTGTTTACACGGGACTAACCATACGTTGTCAGCCCAGGCACCAAACTCCTCATCTGCTTTGCTTTGAAGCCACAGAGTTGATCTGATGAAGAGGCCCTCTGACTGCTGTCCAAACGCCAGGCAGATAAATGTGACACTTTTTTCACCCCAAAACATCCCAAAGCCTGATAACCGGATCCATGGAAACTCCTCTCCACTGATGATAAAGTTACTGTGGTACCATAATAATGGACTCCACACTTCTCGACCAACTTTCCTGGCATTTTATCTGTTTTTCTTATTCTGATAAATAACTAGCAAGTGAAATGTGGCGGCACATCATTTTCCAGCACTGAAAATTATCCCAAATTATCCCATTCCAGTTATTCCCATTCCAGCGAGGGTGACGGTCAGGTTTGATACACAATACTACGCAGGTTTAGTGACTAATGTTAGTGCTACAGGAACTGTGTCGTGGTCTTTTGGCTTTGGGAGTTAAACAGTTTTGGGCGTGAAAACAGAAAGCTGTGTGTAAGAAGCAAGTGAGTATGTAGTATGGAATGTTAACAAAAAAAAAAAAACACCCTTCTGGATTGTACCAGATATCACTGAGGGTGGATTTTAGTATGGTCTGCTCTGCATATAGAGGAAATACTTTTGAAGGTACATTTAGAGAAGTTTGCCTAAAATTTCCACTTGGGTGATAAGCAACAGTTCATAGAGTGATTCTGGGTTTTTGAAGCACAACCATCAAAAAAAAAAAAAAAAAAACAATATACCTTGAATGCACCTGTGAGAGCAGGACTAGTAAACTCCATGACCTTAAATGCACCTTTTAAATTTCTAAAACCTTTTTTTATTTGCAAAAAGAGACAAAGTGGCATCCATGCAGGCAACGTTAAGCTGTGTCATAATCAAAATCTGCTTATAGTAGAATTATTAAGTCTTAAGAGATCGTAAGGCCAGGTCTCCCAAACAGATTTTAGATAATTAACGAGAAATTGTTGGAAACACTTTATCATGGACATAAAAACTTTCATAATTATTGAAAACAAATGGACTGTTACTTATGTAGCATTTTTCTGCTCTGAGCACTTAGTGCTTTTTACTAAAAGCCTCATTTATCCAATCACACGCACATTCATACAAGTGCTTTTTTTGTGCCGAAGCACCTTGCCTGTCAGTTGCACACACTAATCGGGGGCAACTCAGGATTCAGTAGTTTGTCCAAGAATACTTGCAGACTTGCGACATGCAGGCTCGAGTAGCCGGGAATCGAACCACCGACTGATCACCCACGTTACCGCCTGAGTCACAGCCGCCCCAATATAGCAGGAACAACCAGTTAATGAGTCATTCATTAGTAATTCCCTAACTCAATAAATCCCAACCCATATAGAAGATAATTACTTCCAGAAACGGTGAGTCAATGGTGTGAACGTTGTGATTACTTCATAATTATCTGTTAATCAATCAATAGGACTCCCCACTTTCTGCGTGAGTCATTCCTGGATATCTGCAAACACTAAGTGACACAAAACAGTAACCACTCATTTATTACTGATTGCTTTAACATTAGTTACTCTTTGTTGGCTCAAGTAGTGACGCATACTAAGCAGTTACTCTGCAGTTCCACATTCAGATTACTTTACTGGTACTTTCCTAAGTGTGATTCATTATTTTACTTCACTTTACTTGAATAATTATCTACTGTAATATCCCAGGTCAGGATTTATTAGGGGAGTAGACTAACTTTCAGCTTCGTGTTTACGCTTTCAGTTAACTAAAGTTTTTGTGTCCCATTTTCATTGGCTCTCCTCACAGCTCAAAGATTAGCTTAAACTGTAACAAGATTCATTTGAAAATAAGACTTCAAAAGCAGAATATTTATCTTGTCTCATCTCATCCTGTCCTATTTTTATTCAGGTTTAGAGTCCAGCACAAGAACACTGAGCACCCCCAGCCCAGGTCTCATTCTGCCTTCCAAGTCCTCCTCCCTCTCCTCACCTGCTCTCTCCAGTAACGGCCACGAGACCAACTCCTCATCCTCGTCTTCTGCCCCCGCTGAGACAGTCGCTGTGATCCACCCTCAGCCCGGCACTCACACTCGCTCCAGACAGTCGAAAACCCACCACTACGCCCCCATCGATGTCCTCCCTGACCATACCCTCCTGCAGATCTTCTCCCATCTTTCGACCAATCAGCTGTGCCGCTGCGCACGGGTTTGCCGCCGCTGGTACAACCTGGCTTGGGACCCCAGGCTGTGGAGCACTATCCAGCTAACGGGAGAGCTGCTTCATGCCGACCGTGCCATCAGGGTCCTCACCCACCGGCTGTGCCAAGACACCCCGAACATTTGCCTCACCCTGGAGACGGTGGTGGTCAATGGCTGCAAGAGGCTCACTGACCGGGGGCTGCACGTGGTGGCCCAGTGCTGCCCCGAGCTACGTCACCTGGAGGTTGCCAGCTGTTATAACATCTCTAATGACGCTGTGTTTGAAGTGGTATCCCGCTGTCCCAACCTGGAACACCTAAACCTCTCAGGTAAAAAGAAATAAACTTGCCATAGTCAACAAAAAACAAATAAAGCCATCCGACCCAAATTATAATCTTTGGGCAGGCTCTAAGCTTTAAGGAGTGGCCACGGCCTTACATCATGCACATGTGTGGATTTACCTCAAAGAATTTCTCCTTTCAGTGCTTTTTCAGTTATTTCTTGTAAAGCTGGTAAAATCATTAGAGCAGGAGAAGCTCTGCCAACCTTAAGTTCCCATGTGGGAGAAGAAAGGCTTTCTTTAGCTGAAAGCAGAACTTACCTCAACATGGGTAAGAGGAGCGGTCTGCTGCTTTCATTAAGGAAATGACAAATAACATTGACTGGGACTGGGGGCAGAGCAGTGTCTGCACTGTTAGCAGCAGGAAGGAAGCTCTTTGTAGTTAAAAAAAAAAAAAAACCAAACGCTTTTTTCAAAGTGTTGAAGACACCAGGCTTTGATTTTTGCTTTGTTTTTGGTCTCTAAAAAAATGACCAAGTTTGTGTTCTCTTTATTCACGATTACATTTTCATGCTTCTAGTTGACACAGCAGGTTTTACTCTGGCGCCCTCAAGTGGTGGCTCACTGAAGCTTTCAGGAGTGAGCTTGGAAAGAAGTGTTTGGCTACTGTACCGACTCCCTCTGTCATTGTCGACTACCAACATAAAACTTTCCTAATGCAGTCATTTTCTAAGGGATCAAATTCTGTACAAAAATAGTCTCCCAAGTACAGCAGGAAGTATTAAGCTTCAAAAGTCAGTATGAGAAGCTAAGTGGTTTATGATCTTTTTTGCTGTCCAACAGTAAGAGATAAGAACTTAAATTTTTTTTTTTTTTTTTTTACATAGAAATAGGGAAAAGACTCCTGTTCTTACCCTGGAATTCCGTGATAAAATAAACAACGTGCACATACAGGCATGTGAGTGCTGTTTTTAAGGACAGGTCTTAAGCATAAATACACATTGGATAAATCACTTCTGCTTCCCTTCCCTCCAGGCTGCTCCAAGGTGACGTGTATCAGCCTAACCCAAGAGGCCACACTCCAGCTGTCGCCCCTGCATGGCCAGCAGATCTCCATTCACTACCTGGACATGACCGATTGCTTTTCCCTCGAGGATGAGGGCTTGCGAACTATCGCCTCCCACTGCCCTCGCCTGACACATCTGTATTTGCGGCGATGCATCAGACTAACAGATGAAGCCTTGCGCCATTTGGCTCTCCACTGCCCTTCAATAAGGGAGCTTAGCCTCAGTGACTGCCGCCTGGTGGGGGATTTTGGTCTCCGAGAAGTCGCCCGCCTAGAGGGGTGCCTGCGCTACTTGAGTGTGGCCCACTGTACCCGCATTACTGATGTAGGCATGCGCTATGTGGCTCGCTACTGCCCGAGACTGCGCTACTTGAATGCAAGGGGGTGTGAGGGGCTCACAGATCACGGCCTGAGTCACTTGGCCAGGAGCTGCCCCAAACTCAAGTCTCTGGATGTCGGTAAATGCCCGCTGGTGTCGGACAGTGGGCTGGAGCAGCTAGCCATGTACTGCCAAGGCCTGAGGCGAGTCAGCCTCAGAGCCTGTGAAAGTGTAACAGGCAGAGGACTCAAAGCTCTGGCAGCCAACTGCTGCGAGCTGCAGCTGCTCAACGTGCAGGACTGCGAGGTGTCACCAGAAGCTCTGCGGTTCGTCAGACGCCACTGCCGGCGCTGTGTCATCGAGCACACAAACCCCGCTTTCTACTGAGACGGGGCGTTCTTGGACTGGTTTTCTGACAAGTGGATGTTCTAATATTCCTGCTATGGTTTGGGCAGAGCTCAGCGGCTGATGTGTCAGAACTAGTTGAAAACCGGTGTGCAATACTGGCCAGACTTTGTCTCTTTAAATCCGCTCGGTGGCTGTTAACACTATCCTTTGAAAATACTTCTACAGAATGTATTTAACATATTTATCTATAAAAAGGCAGAAAATTACAGTATTACTCCCCCCCCAACATCACAATTTGCAATGTAACATGCTACAACACTGAGCACTGGGTACAGTTGTGTTACCATTTAAAAGTATTGTACTATCTATTTTATTCTATGTCATCGTCACCTGTAGGTCCTGAAACATAATCATTATAATAATTTCTACAGCTATTCTTTAACAGCAAGTATCTTCTGCCTAAACCACTGAGAATGTAGCAGCAGCAGCTAAGCAGATCTGGTGATTTAGACTATAGTCAGTTTCACTTTCTTTGTGTTGTGTGCATACGCACTTTATGCATTTGCGCTGACAATCACTTCAACTGAGCTCAAATCATAATATTTTGCATTTTGTCACATGCATTTGTGTTTTTAAATATCACTAGGACAAGCTTGTTTCCAAAAAGGCTGGGGTACAGCAAAATGTAAATAAAAGCCAAATTCAATAATTTGCAAATCGATTAAACTCTGAGAATTGTGCAAGGACATCATATCAATAAATTTGATGCCAGCAACATGTTTAAAGAAATGAAACCGGTTTAGCCACATGGGACTAACTACAGAGCCATGCTGCTGTAATACATGCAGACTGTGGTTTGTCATTGTCTTGCTAAATTAAGCAAGGCCTTTTTTTGGATATCGTTGAGCATCAATGGCGCCTTTGCAGAAAGTTGGAAGTCATGCATTCCAGTGTCATCACAAAGGCTCCTTTTAAACTTTGCCAGATGGTTCCTCGGTTCTTTAGCCCGGACAAAGCGTCCATGAATCTGGGGTGTTGGCTGTTATGTAGTCTAGATCATTAAATCCTCCAATTCTTTGCAATTTTATGTTCATAATTGCTTCTCTTAAATTGTTAAACTAGACCCCCATGTTTGCTTGTTTTTTAATGAATGGTTAAAAAAAGCCAAACAAAAAAAAAACTCACTGCTCCTGAAAGACTCTAAGATGCTCTTTTTACACTGATTCATTGCTAGTTAACCTAACTGGTCATGGTATCTTACATGTGGGTTTGTGCTTTTCTTTTTTTGTATTTTAGCTCAGATTTTGTTAAACTGTTCCCTAGTTTTTCTTTGCAAAATGGTAAAAAAAACAAACAAAGATTGTAGAGGTGCTAGAGAGGACCCAAGTGCAGGACACAGGGGCAGGCAGGTAAGGAACATACAGAGCATTTATTTGGCAAAAAGAAAAAAATATAAAATAAAAATCAGACCAAAAGGGGAAACTGAGCAACAGAACATGCAGAAACATGAGGGAGGGAAACCATCAATGCAGGAAGTGACAGGAATCCGGAAAACAAAACACAAGGAGCATCAGCATTTTAGCAAAGACAGGATGCACACAGCACTGTATAAACAGGCAGGGTGACAAGACACAGAAGAAGGCAACCAACAGTGAGCGCACACCAGCGGTCAGATAGGATGCAAACAAAAACAGGAAGTGATACTAGCATGAGACACAGGAGAGACTAAAAAAAAAAAAAGACACGAAATAGCCAAAAGACAAACAACTGCTAAAGTAAGGACAAAAGCATTAGGAATATAAGATGCTAGAAAAAAGTGGCCCAATAAAATACCAGAACCATGAGAGTTGCAACATTTGATATGCCATCTTTGTGCATTTTAACTGAAATATGCAGTTTAAATGTTTAGCAAATCATTTCTCTGTTTTTATTTACAGTTTACAAAGAGTACCGGCTTATGTTGGAAACACGTTTGTTCCTGAGAGGGTTTTACTGAAAAATACTAATGGGATCAATGTTGAAAATAAACAAGAACACATTGCTGCTATAACTGTGCCAATAAATTTCATGTAAAATCCACTCCCTTCAGTCTGCACATGTTTATGGGTCATTAAGGTGACTGAGAATATCTGAGAATGCCAAATATGGAATTGTAACATCTTATTCCCCTTCGAGACTTGAGTGTGCTTGTTAAAGAAACAGCATGCCTTCTGCTTTAGTGCAACTGAATTAAATCATTTTTCTATAACTTGACGCAGCAGTAAAGACACATATACACTCACTGGCCACTATCTCAGGTATCAACTTCTTGTTAACGCAGATATTTAACATCTAATCTGTTGTTACTGGCTATGACCACAGTACACCCATCATCTCATGGCTGCTTGCAGCAGGATAACGCTCTGTGCCACGAAGCTCAGATCCTCTAACTGGTTTCCTGAACATGACAATGAGTTCACTGTGCTCAAATGACCTCCACAGTCACCAGATCTCAATCCAATAGAGAACGTTTGGGATGTTGTGGAACGGGAGATTCTCAGAGATGGGCAGCCAGCAAATCTGCAGCAATTGTGTGACAACGACGTGTCAATATGGACCAAAACCTTAATGGAATGGCAAGGTGTACCTAATAAAGTGTCTAGTGAGTGTAGTACAGTATATACTTTAAACTACTTTTTTTGGGGGGGGGTAATACATATATGAAGAAGTTTGGAGATTTGGCATGTTCCACACCAATACTGGCACAACCTTCACTCTATCCATTAAAATCCATCCATCCATTCTCTTCCACTCATCCTAATCCAGTACAAAAAAAAAAAGTTTTCCAAAGTCAATTTTCCAAGTTTCTTGCCATAGTTCCTGCTGTCAAAAAAAACTTCTCCATACAGCTGTTATTACTGACACACAGCAGGGCTGACTGTGGGTTTTGGCAGCCCAGTAGAATTGCATCATTCATTGAATGATGACCTTTAACAAGTGGAAGTCTGGCTCTTAGGAGAACCTGCATTAATTTAAAGCCGCCAAAATAATTTTTTTTTCATGCCACAATGAGACATTTCCTAAACAAAAGAAGTTCAAGACTAACCTGCTGCATCAGAAAACCTGTCAGCCCAGGTTTGTTTACTGCTAATCTGTAAGTATCTTCATGTTAACAATAAACTGAAACATTTGAAACATCAGGCAAAAGGAGCGTGCCCAAGTACAGCCTCTTAAAACTCTTGATTACCTCTCCCGGAAAGGTGTTCAGAGGACAGCATAGCTCAGGGATCCTCACATCCAGGCCTCGAGAGCCGGGGTCCTGCAGGTTTTAGATGTGTCTCTGCTTCAACACACCTGAGCCTAATATAGAAGTCATTAGCAGGACTCTGGAGAACTTAATTCAGCCATTTGATTCAGGTGTGTTGGAACAGGGACACATCTAAAAGCTGCGGGACACCGGCTCTCGAGGCCTGGATGTGAGGATCCCTGGCATAGCTAAAAAAACATTTGGGAAAATTTCACAGAAATTTCACGGGACTCCCTTTTCCTTAATGTGTACCAACACAGTGGAGCCAATTCAGGAGACAGACGTGTAAAGTTATGGAACGAAATGTTAAAATAAGGGAGTGATGAGTGATTTTAGTTGTATTGTAAGCTGGCTTCATCAAAGAGACTGAAAAGTTAATTGAGCTTATTATGCCTGAGAGGTGTGAGGCACCAAGTTAGGTACTGTTAGGTTACCACTAGAGGGCAGTAGAGATATGTTGCCTCAGCACCGAGTCCTGATTCGATTGACACTGATGGCCAGTATGCCATTATGAAGTGACTTTAAAAAAATCAAAAATATATATATAATTTTTTTCTGTTCGGTGGAATGATGTTATTAACTGTATAATCATAATAAAACAAACACCATTGAGTTGTTTATTTTCATAAAAAATAAATAAGAAACAGACATAAATGTGCCAATAATATTGTCTAACATACATAAATATACTGTTTTATATAAATTTATGTATGTATATATATATATATATATATATATATATATATATATATATATACACACACATATAATTAAACTCTTCTTCTCCAATTTCCATCTCCTATCTCTTACAGGTTTCAGGTGTGAATGAAGGGATGCACCTAGAAATCCTCTCCAAACATCACATGCAATACTCATTGATTCCTGCTGTCCCAAAAGTGCCTGCACACCACAAACATAATATAGTGTATATTAAGTCAGAAAAACACTAGTCTTTAAAATCACAGCATAACCCGAGTTCCTTCCCTCTTTACAGAGGTGTGCCAGTTTGTGTGTGAAGTTCAGTCCTAACACTGGGGCAAGAGTCTGCTTTTACAAGAGATTTCTACAGCGTAGTGCAGCACAGGGTGTTTACACATACTAAACACAGGAAAATTCCTCTTTCTTTTTGCACCTTTGACCAGTATGAGCCATTTCAGTAGTGTTTGGGTAGTGCAATGAGTATCTCCTAAGGGACCTGCGTCACAGTATAATCACCCTGTCTTGACAGTTTCATTTTACTCTTCACTGCTTTGCTCCTCTTGGGAGGCGTATAGTACTATATCTGTGTATTTGCGTCCTCTGTTTCTCCACATAGGTCTGGACCCAGACTGATGGTGTGGCCTCATTCCAACCAGGATCAGCTGAGGAGTTAAATAGAGCAGTGCTCACTTTCTCACACTGCTGGCGGCTATTGGATAAACTTCCATAAAGTCCACACTTTCCCAAAAAGACTGAGGAGCTGCTTGAGCTTCACTGCTTTTCATCGAGAGTGTACTGCCTCTGTTGCTCAATGTGGCGCTGGTTAACAGGGCGGCCATCCGAGTGAGGATATTTGGCTTGATTTGTGCAGGCACAGTTAAGCACTGGATGCAGTTGCTGAGTCCGTGTCTTCTGCAAGAACACACGCACACAGAGTATATTAAAGTAATGCATTAATCCTATACTTGGCGTGCTGAATATTCAAAATTAGGAGCACAGATGGTACCTCAGATCTGCGGATATGCAGCTGATTGTGAACTTTGATATACTTCTTCTCTAGTTCCAGATACTTCTCCTTTAGCTTCTCCCGGTCTCTGCGCTCCTTCAGAAAGTCTTCCTTATACACTTCAGCCTAAACGTGGACATGACACAAATAACAATTGATGTCCATTAAGGATAGTTCAACAGTGTGGGAAATTCTTGTGATCTCACCCTTATGAGATTCTATTATATAGACTATTTGGTACATAAACAAATACTGACTGACTTCTAGCACACAACCAACTGGATACAAGTGAATTTTAGGGGTGCTTTTATTGCTGCCTTTGGAGATCGACGGGCTAGCTGGTTCCCTTTGTTTTCAGTCTTTATGCTAAGCTAAGCTAACCTTAGCATATTTACTAAACAGGGTGGTAGCAATCTGAAGACTTCTTTCTATGCTAAATTATATATTCACTGATTAATAAAGCCATATATGAATGCTATTTCCCCAGTCTCTTCAGGCATTGATAACATTTTAGGCTTCATCATCAGCATATAAAATTGGTCTGTCACATCTGGCCTGAAGCATCAAAAATTTGACTGTTTTTCCAACATTAACCATTCTTTTGTGTGCTGTATTCCAATTTTCACCAAGGAAGCACACAAAAACATTACACATGTGAAGATGACAAGCTCACCTGATGCTTCCACATGTCTAGTGCTTCACTGTCCACTCCAGGAGGCTGAGAGGCCTGAAGTGCCTCCTCTAAGACCTGTGCAAACACATCGAAGCCCCCCGTTACAACACTTTTGTTGCAAGAGATGAATTTCCTTTTACATCAGTGAACATCAGACAAAATCTGATGCCTCACCTTGTTCAGTCGTCTGATCTCCTCGCGCTGATGCTGCACTTTGCGGGTCAGGGTGCTGTACTGCGCTCGCAGCTCTTTTACTTCTTTCTCTGCTTTGAGCGACTTGGAGCTGGCATCATCCGCTGCCATCTGTGACAAGCATCCCACGAGGAAACCGTTAGCGCTGAGATCAAATTATTTAATCTGTCAAAGAGCCGTGAGGGTGGTTGGTGCATTTACCTGTGTGCTCTCTTCCACTTTGATCACCTTGAGCTTGAGTTGATTTAATGTGACATGCCTCCTTTTTTCCTCTTCAAAGTGATTGCACTGCTGCAGTGCTTTTAATTCCTCAATCTGGACAATGGGTGCAGAATGCAGACAGCACTTAAATGATAAACAAGTAATATAATAAACTGTCACGAGCAGAAAAGCAAAATGAAAAGCCCTTTCTTACCTTCTCTTTGTAATAATGCACCATGGTTCGGTACTCTTTTGCCCATTTCTCGTTAATGGAAAAAAGCTGAGTAAAAACAGAACAAATGTGAATCTCTAAACCTGCGTACACGTGTTTTAGGATGAATACACAGAAAGTCTGAGATGTGCTCACCTCGTTCTTTTGCTCTTCTAAGATAAGAATCTGTTTTTTCATGTTGGCATCACTTTTGTGAGAGGAGCCTTCTGACTGTAGCACATAAAAGAGAGAAAAAGAGGAACTACTCAAATGTGGCATACAGTAAATCCATCAGCAGCCAAATGCCTGTGACTCTATGGGAAATTATGCAACTTGACTCCTTCTACCAACTTCCTTTTACGCATTTTTGGAAGTTTTGCTTTGCATTGCTTCCAGTAACACAAAGAACACGATCATTTGCTTGTGGTCAGGCAATTAAATGGCGGCGGTTCTCTGTTTCCTCATGCGGTAAGCCATCGGTTACTCTGTTACCTGTGTGTTTTCCAGCTTTGCAGATGGGCAAAGTTCTTCTCCAGCGTTGCAGCCCGGCCACCAAAACTCATACCTGAAAACAAATTATTGGCATCAGGGTCCTTAAATCATTAAATCTGGCCCCAATCGCCACTAAACTATGGATGCGCTGTGTCTCACCTGTCTGTGTTTGGCAGTGATGGATACAGTCTGTGGGCTTTTCTGTGTTTGTCAGATTCACTTGACTGTGACTCCACAAGCAGCCTGTCCACTGAGTGTTCGTGCAGAGACTGTCCAAACAGAGGAGGACATAGGTTATATATAAAATCAGTAATAATCATTTAAAAATGTGGACCTAAACTCTCAGACCGAGCATGTGAGCACAGCTGGCCTGATCGCTTTCTTTCTCCAGATATAACACCCCGAAACATATTAATAAAGATAATAAGAGTAGAAATATAAAAATGTCAAAGGTTTGAATGTGATGATCATTTTACCTCAGTGCAAACATAAAGACATAACGGAACATTACATGTATTTCTGTTACTTATTTAGCCATTACCAATAATGAACTGATTACTCATAAAAGGCCAAAACAGTGTGTTGCAGCCCTGACGTTGTCTGCTTACTTCATGGAGATGTTGCGCTGCTGCAAACTGCTCAGCTGGTTTATATGGCAAAAGTGGCTCATGAATCATACCCACAAAGGATGTGAATTACCTAGACCCCTCGCTGTCACGTGGTTACCCAGCCTCAGCTTGCACGTTTTACAGTAAATCATCAGATATCTTTAAACCGCATTTAAAAACCTCTCATAAAAACGTTTTATGATGCATATTTCACTCCTCCTGCTCTAAATCCAGGGCAGTGCTCTGGATATGAAACTAAACTTTTATTTATTTCTTTTTTTTTTGTAGCAGGACAGACTTGCCTGATAATAACACAAACACAAACAGCTTCGTGTAAAAACAGCCAACTCACCATACTGTGTTTCAGAGCTGTCTTCGACGTGCGTAGATCCGAGCGAACGTGTGAACTGAAGCCGCCGAACTGGCTCGCCTCTCAGTTATACGGAGGATCCCCTGTGACGTGGGGAAACCCTGAGTGTCCAATCAGCTGCTGGGATTCCCTCTCCGGTCCCGTGCAGTCAGAACGAGTTGAGTCGCTGACGGAGTGTGTCGAAGGAAAGGAAAGTACAACTTGTTGATCAACACCTCGAGCGGTAATAGACGATGTTTATGGTATGAATCCATGACTAAGAAGAAAGAAAGAACAAAAAAAAAAACTGCCGTCGCGCTGCAAAAGATAGCACATCTTTATTTACAGTATTTTTTTTAATCTAAAGAATATTATTCAAACATTTGGAGGCAACATGGACCTAACATTTATTAATCACTTACTTTTATGCACTAACGTATTTTTCCTTTTTACTGTTGATTTAAAGGGGAAATTAGCTTTGGACTGTAGTCAATAATAATAATAATAATAATAACAATATGTAAAATGGACAAAAAACCCACTAAACAGCTAAAATGAAACAAACTCTGCTGTAAAGGCAAACATACAATAAATAAATAAGTAGATTCATTATTCATGTGCACTGTGGAACAACAAATTAATAAATAAAAATAAATAAATGAAATAACACCCCACTCCTTTCCCCAACTTTTGTTGGAGAAAGTGTGCATGACAAGAAATTAACATTGTTTTATAAAGATTAAAGTTTATGTCCTAATTAATGTAAATAAGAAACAATGAAACTTTGAAAACCATATGAGATATTAATGCTATAACTACTACTATTACGACTACTACTACTGCTGCTACTATTACCAATAATAATGTAAGAGATTCAACTGAATCCAAGTAATAATTCTTGACTTTTTACAGTGGACAGCCTGCAGTTACAGCTGTGAGAACTTATCAGTGTGCTGAGTGCTTTCTTTTTTTTTTTTACTTCCTGGGTGGTTTAACTGCAGCCGCTTAAAAGCCAGACCAAATTTCAGATCCACTAATACCGAAATGAAACTGTCCAAAAAAATGCAAAACTTATGGCCTGCGGGTTATGGGAAAATCACACATCTCGCAGGCTTATCATTTTACACAATCTTTTGACAGTCTGTTCTGAAAGGTGTTGACTCAGAGCGGGCTTGTTTCAGGGAAGAAAGAGAGGGGAAAATACGCCACTGCTCCTCCTCCAGTAACTGGCACTCAGTGCGGGGGACTCGACCCAGAGCTAATTATTTCTTATTTCTTATGGAAACCTATGTAAGTTTGTCTATTCCCACATACAGGCCACCCCACCCTTTTTCTTCTTTTGGAGACTGGTTTAGTGATCAGCATATTTTTAAATTAGAGATGATGTTGACAAACAGAGACAGACATGTGATTCCCTTAGATTTTTTTTTCTTTTTGTTGAAGTTGGAGCTTCCACTCCTATTAAATTTAGCAGATGCTGGGGAGGTTCCAGCACGGGATTATGTGATATCCCGCACTCTGCCAAGAGAACCATTTAATTTTTTGACCTAGGGCATTTTTTGATATTTCCACCTGAAAAAAAAAAAATCCCCCAATTCAGCCAGCAAGACCAAAAATAGCCAACTCTTGCCTTTACGGCTAAAAGACACTTGACAGAGATTTGACACTCAACAAGCCTGTTCCCATCATAGTCTATATATGAAAGGTAGACATAGCCACTATAACATCACCCATTACTTTGCAGACTAAATTTGAAGGCTAAACTTGAGCGTTTCATCAAGCTCGCGCCTTTAGTGCTTTGAAATCCAAGCAAAAGGCATTGAGCAAAGGGTGGATCTGGGAAACCAAGGGACACTGCACTCTCAAGGTGTAGTGACGTGCTAGGCTTGCATTAACGCGTACTCTACTTTATGCTTCTTTACACTTGAAAACAAGAAGCTCGACAGTAAACTCACTCAGAAAATGCTCACTAAAGTCACAGAGCAAGGGAAACAAAGAGTTGTTTTCCCATAGAGTTCAATTCCACCAGCAGGGGGCGACTCCTTAGGCTCTTTTTTCTAATGGCCAGCAGGGGCCCATTAGAACGAATGCAGCTTTCATCTTTTATCTACAGTCTATGGACACTGCACTCTTAGGCCTCAGTTATACTCTGTTGCAGACAGCTGGAGACACCATAGCCCAAAGGTCATTCTTATTATACTTCCTTAAAGACTGCTTGAAGTCTACAGCCTGTGGTGCATGGTCAGTGCACTGTTATGCAAACATTACAGCAACTCGGCCTCACACTTTGACCCAAGCAGACCCCAGCAGACTGACATATAAATTTTATATGCTAGTTACTTAAAAAAAATGTGGTAGCCACTCCTTAGAGCAATGCCTGTTTTCTTGCTTATTTTATTCTAAGTCAAACTATAATTTACAAAATAGCACTTTTCCACACAATTGGAGCACTCAAAATACTTACTTACTTAGAGTCTCACTAACCTAGTTGCATACACAATCATGCCTAAGCGCTTTCCAACATTCACATACGCATGGATTCATCAGGAGCACGGGGACTGGAGGAGCTCGGGATCGATCCACCAACCTTCCGACTGGTGAGTGACACATGTTTACCTGTCACGGCATCTTTGGGTCGTTTATAAACTAAATTTTGTTTTGCACAATCAGCAGGACACAATGTGGAGATAAGATTTGAAAAACTGGCAAAAAAATAGACAGTTTTAATTCTGTCTAAATAAAATACAGCTGTTAATCAGAAAATGAATAACCTTACAACAGTGAGTTGGTAAACACTGATGTTGTTGGCTCTATAAAAATTCTGGACTCTACGAAATATCACGCAAAAGAAATGAGGCAGAACAAATCATCAAACAGTCTCTCCAATAAATGCTGTTGATGTTGGCAGGTTGGATTTTAGTAACAGACACACGAGGGGCCTCCAGAGTAGAAAACAGTAGCGAGAGAGAGAGAGAGAGAGAAAAAAAAAGATAAAGTCCTGTTAATTTTTCAAACCACATTTCTGTTTAATTGCCCTAATTTGCTTGAGGCTTTTGTCCAATGCAATACACAGAAAGCATGAAAAACCCAGAGAGGACCCACATGAGTCAGATTTAAATGTTTGTATTTGAGGCAACAGCTCATCGGCCCCGGAGGTCCCTGGATTAGGCCCAGGTTGTAGCTGCTAATGACGAATCAGCGTGTAGGATTAAGGGGTATCTATTATAACAAAGTTAAATCTGGCATTGATAGTTACGCTTTCATTAGTGTGTAATCACCTCCAGCCACAAATTCAATTAGAATGAGTGCAGGTCCTTGTTCAAAGACGCTGCCATGTTGCTCCTTTAAATGTTTATTAAGGCTTAAAGTTGTGCATTATTAGAAGTGTGGTGTCACTTTATCATTGTGTCACAAAACCTGACATCTTAAGCATGATTTGGGGGGGTTTTGTTGCAATTTAGAACCCCTTAGAAACCGCCCAAAAAAACTTAGTCCATATTTGTCTGTATTCCTGCACCCGAGAAGGAACTGGGAAGATTTACACCCACTTATACGCACCAACTAAATACTTTTGAAATGTCTATGGAGGTAGCGTCTGGCTGAGTACAGGGGGCTGGCAGGGTTAGCTGGGTTTTCAGAAAATCCAGCTTACTTTAATTCAAAGTCCATTTTAGATAAATATGTGGAAATGTCAAAAAATGACCTTAAAAGTTTCAGTGTCACCACAACAGCACTTTGCCCAGTCTTAAAAGATCATCATTTGTATAACAGTGCGAAAGGCAACAGCAGTGACTCAAACTGTGACAGAGTTTACCGACATTACTGTACTTGTCACAGTACCCCATGCTGTGGTTTTAGACAAGGGGCCTTCTTCATATTACACCTGTGCAGAGAGAACCCCGAACGCCTCTTCCCAGCACCAACACAGCCCATTTACGGTATGTGTGACACAGCAGCTATACCCTAGAAAGGAAAGAGGAGGTATTACTCTGCTCGGGGAGCCTCCTTCTTCCTGCCACAAGCGTCTCAGTCACACACACACACACACATATATATATATATATATATATATATATATATATATATATAACTGTGCTCTTTAAGATCCTGTCACAGACCTTTGGTTCAAACACACAACAGATAAGACACCTTGTGGCGCACACCTACAACTTCAAACCCCAACACACGTTTGATCTTTTTAAGGAGCACTTTCTCTTTTTGATCAGTGGTTTAGCAGGTTTCTCCAATTTGCATACGCGTTAGTCTAACCTTTGCTATCGGTTTCACGTGAAACAAAAAAGAAACCAAACACACCGTGTAGCGGAGACAAAAAGAAGAAAGGTAACGCTACAGTTGGCTAAGCAAGTGTGGCGCTGTTGAAGACTTTTTTTTCCCACAAAATGAACACGGTGACTTCACAGAAAGTTTTACTAAGGATGATCTGGGACTTATTCACCTTTTTCACGACACGTTTGCTTTTTAGATCTTGTTTCTAAAATCAGACCCGAGGCTCCCGTGGATTCAGGAAACTCAAATTTCTGATAAATAATTAAAGAAAACATAACTGGATAAACTGCTCATCAAAGGTGTAGCTTGTTTTTCGGCATATATATTTCAGATGAGGTGAGTGATCTCCTAATCCCTGTGAGAAAAAAAAATGAAGAAAGACTGAATAAAAAGACAAATAGATATATTAGTAAAACCCATGTATGCGTGATAGTACTTTACTGATTTGATTTAAATAAATCAAAAAACACTGCAGTCACAGCCAGAGGCAAATTATATTATCTAGTTTATTTCCAACAGGCTTCAGGAGTTTTATGCACTCTTGAATTCAAGATCAACAGTAGAAGACAAAAAAGAAAGTACGCCCTCTTTCAATGCTAAAGTTTTACATATCAGGGCCTAGTCTGATAAAAAAAAAAAAATCTGGTCCTTAATAGGTCTTAAAATTATGTAAATGCAACTGCAGATTAACAAGAAACTCATGAAATATTACGCAGTGTCATTATTTATTTAACACAAACTAAGCCGAACTGCAGAAACGGTATGCTAAGTATACCCTTACTGCTTCTATATAAGCACAAAGTTCATTTCCAAACAATGTGTCCATCTTTCTACAGTGAGAAAGAGAATTCACAAGTGGGAAACTTTCACGACAGTTGCCAGTCGTCCCAAAAGTTGATGCGCCAGCAAATTCACCCCAAGGTCAGACAGTGAGATGCTCAGAGAAACGGCAGAAAATCCACGAGCTACATCTCAAACTCTACAGGCCTCAACATGTTAAATGTTAAAGTTCACAACAGTAAAAGTAGAATAAGAATGGCTTGCTTGGGAAGATTACCATGAGAAAGCCTCTTTTCTCTATAAAGAACATGGGAACACGACTTAGGTTTACAAAGTTGAATATAAACAATCCCTTCACCCAACACCTCATACCAATTTAAAGGTGGTGGAGGGGTGATGATTTGGGCTTGGTTTGCATTGAATCAACCACGAACTCCTCTGTATACCAAATTATTCTCAGCCAAAGCTTGGCCAAAACTGGATGTTGTAACAGGACAATGATCACAAGCACAGCTGCAAATCAAAGACAGAATGGCTGAAAAAAGAAAAGAATCGAGGTGCTGCAGAGACAACACTGTAAAGAAAAGTGGGCCAAAATTCCTCCCCAACAATGTGAGAGACTGATAAAGTCATACAGAAACTGCTTCAAGTTACTTCAGGTTGTCGCTGCTAAAGTTGGCTCTACAAGCTGCTCAATCGTGGGGTGTGGTTAGTTTCCCACTCAGGGCTTCTGCATACAATTAACACTGAATCGAACTGATCTGTAGCTCAGTACACTCCAACATTGCATACTGGTTTTATTATCATGGCTTACAGGAACACAAAGAATTTGAGGAACATAAATTGCACCTGTGCTTTCCTGACTGTGACATGTTTAAATATGTGCTGTGAGAAAGGTCCCTGCATTCCTCAGGCAGCCACCCACACAGCAACGATACGATTGTGGATATAGCTCCTGAATCAGCATGTGAAAAATCACAAAGGCAAACCCAATGTTTTTTTTTTTACCTGTGATTAAGTTCTTTAAAGATAAGGAAGGCAAAAGAAAAGAAAAATCAACATGTTTGCTGTAGTGCAACTTGTTCCCGTGCGACATAAATGGCACCCCGCCAAGCTGTGCTTTCAAATTAGCTCCCATTCAGGATGAGCAAAGGTTAAACTAAAAAAAAAAAGCACATTTTTATGGTTAGGACAGTTTTATCTGATCACATATCCATTCACTATTTTGCACAAAACTAACAGAATGTATGTGAACGTGACATTGTCATCATTTATGGTCCAGTATGGCAATAAGATGTCGAACTTTAGTGTTAGTTGTAACTTAGGGAAACTGTGACATCAGCCAAGCATGCTCAGCCACTCCATTGACACTGTAATTATGAAACCATCCTCACATTTAGTTCAGATGTTTAAAGCTTTAGATAAAAGGTTAACTGCTTTCACTTTCAACTCTTTTTCAGCACTGATTATAATACAATGACCTTTAGATAAATCCATTTGACATTTAAGCCAAGGTGCTGCAGGTACTGGGTGAGCTCCTGCAAAAAAAAACACACCGGCTGCCAAAATACCTGGACTCTAAAAATTAACTTTATGAGTTGTTCAATCAAATAAATATACCTATTCCGAATGTGATTAATATATGTGTTGTTTTTTTATGCAGTGTGTGAAGTTAACATGTCAGCATGTATAATGTGATGTTGCCAGTGTTAGTGCACGTTATTTACAGAAACGTGTGAAATCTGTGAGCATGTGATAGTTAAGCGCTGCAATTAAGCAGATGAATTAGAGTTTAATGAAGTCCTTTGAAAGCACCATTATTTGATGAGCACACAGTTCTGAGGGGTTTTTGTGTGGGTGTGTTACAAGTCAGACACAGTCAGAGGGCGTTTTACTGGGACAGAGAGCATAAAAGGCAGCAAACATCTAAAGAAGAGCTTTTAATGTCCTTCAAGAAACCTGGAGAACTATTCCTGAAAACGACTTAAAGAAATTTCTAGAAAGCTGCCTAGGAGAGTTCAGACTGTGTGGAAGAATAAAGGTGGTGGTCATACAAAGATATGATTTCAAACTTTGTTTTGTCTTATATACTGCATTTTTCATGCACCTATTTCCTGTTTGCTTAGCAAAATATAAAGAAGTGTGTGTGTGTGTGTGTGGGGGGGGGGGGGTGGCTCCAGACTTTTGCACAGTACTGCACATAGAGTTAGATTTCTCAGACTTTAAATACACACACAATAGTAATAATTGTTACTAAATCAGTTTATTTTTGTTTTGGATTCAAACAATTGACAATAAAAAAAATATTATAATATAATCCTTGTTGTGGGCAAAAGTTTTGACAGTCATACATCTGCCAAAAGGTCGATTCTTTTTGTTTTTAAAAGAAATTGTTGAAACTTATGAAATCCTTGTGATTGTTCTTTACAGTATCACACAGGCAAAAAAAAAATATTAATGTAAATTTATCTGTGCATGAAAAACTAACTTGGTGCCATTGCAAAAGATTTTGGCCAACAGTACATAAAACATTGTGAAGAACAATGCAAATTTGAGGTTTTAAGGTACCTGCATTTGAGAATTTATTTTCCTGACAACTTTGTACTTATTTTAAAACCAAGCACCTAGGCATGCAGACTGCTTTTACAAACATTAGTGAAAGAATGGGTTGTTCTCGAGCTCAATGAATTCCAGTGTGGCACTATGATAGGATGCCACCTGTGCAACAAGTCTAGTTGTGAAATTTACTCACTACTAAATATTCCAGTCGACTGTTAGTGGTATCATAATGAAGACAAAACTCAGCCACTGAGTGGTAGACTATGTAAAATGACAGAGCCGGGTCAGTGGATGCTGAGGCTTACAGTGTGCAGAGGTTGACAACTTTCTGCATAGTCAATTGCTACAGATCTCCAAACTTCAAGTGGCCCATATCACCAAGCTCAATTCAAAGCATCAGATACAGTAGTGTAAAGCACACCACCACTGGATTATGGTTTGGTGTTGTTTTTCAGGAGTTGGGCTCAGCCCCTTAATTCCAGTGAAGGGAACTCTTAATGCTTCAGCAGACCAAGACATTTTGTACAATTTCATCCTCCAGGCTTTGTGGGAACAGTTTGGAATGGCCACTTGCAACGGTCCTCATGCACTGGCGTGCGTGACTGCACACCAGTGCACAAAGCAAGGTCCATAAAGACATGGATGAGCGAGTTTTACGAGGAAGAACTTGACTGGCCTGGACAGATTCCAGACTGTAACCTGATAGAATGCCTTTGGGATGAATTAGAACTGACACTGCAACCCAGGCCTTCTTGTCCAATATCAGTGTCTGACCTTACAAATGTGCTTCTGGAAGAATGGCCAAAAATATTGGTAAACATACTCCTGAACCTTGTGGAAAGCCTTCCCAGAAGAGTTGAAGCTGTTATAACTGCAAACGTGAGCCGACATTATGCTACATTATGTTATTTTAATCCCTATGGATTAAGAATGGATGTCACTCAAACTCATATGCATGTGAAGGCAGACAAGTGAATATTTTTGGCAATGTAGTGTTTTTCACATCAAACTGATTTGAGCCTAAATGGAGTGAACAATAACACGTAAATCTTATTGGTGTATCCTCCATCACCAGGGCTTATTGCATACAAAAGAATGAAATACTCAACCATATAATTTATATACTGCTCATACTCATGGGATAAAGCGATCTGAAACGAGTGCAGATGTCCGAAAGTTGTGGTCGCCGTACTTCAGAATCTAGCTAGTGCTACAGAGGAGCAAGAATGAAGGCAGTAACTTTTTATAGTGACAGGCAATTTCAAATGCAGCATTTCTAACAGCTCAATAAATATCACCAAACACCCAAACTGTGTGCAGTTTGTCATGCAGTGTGTCTGCTAGCTAAAGTGATACCTGCTGTATTTCCAAGGGAGAGAAAAGAGTGCAAGATAACTTCACTCAGAGATGGAGAAAGAGACAGGACAGAAGAGGAAGAAAAGATGTTATATTTAAAGGTAAGAACTGCTCACTGACATTTGATAAAATGTAAATTTAAAGCTTACATGTAATGTTCTCATTTATTAATCAGATATTGGATCTGTATATGACCTGTTTTGATAAATTATATTTTTTCTCATTGTGAAACTTAATGCAAAACAAACGGAGGTGTACTAACTTAGTAAAATTCAAAAGCTGCACAAAAATACCGCAATATTGTCCAAGATAAACAGTTTAGCTTTTTGTACTGTGGTGAATTTACAGTAAAGCTCTCTGTTGGACTGGTACAGAGCAGCTGTGTTGCTCGTGGTCAGTGTTAAGTCACATCAAATGTAGTAGAAATGAATTTGAACACTGAGGATGCTTAGATTCATTCACTAAATTAAACCTATATACCAACTTTATACTGTCTAGTATAAAAACAGCATAAACAGTATATTATCAGTGTAGGGGATGTAAATCAATGTAAAAAAATCTGCTCACATCTTGTTGAATTAGTTCATCCACAAAGAGCAGTTTAGGTTTGGAGACAAAGTCACCCTCTAAAAATAGAGCTCCATCCATCCATCCATCCATCCATCCATCCATCGATCTTCTTCCACTTATCCCGGGCCAGGTTGCAGGGGCAGCAGCCTAAGCAGAGAACGCCAGACCTCCCTCTCCCCAGCAACCTCATCCAGGGGGGACCCCAAGACGTTCCCAGGCCAACTGACAGATATAATCTGTCCAGTGTGCCACTTTAACTGGCTCCATTCGATGTAGAGGAGCAGCGGCTCTACTCTGAGCTGCTCCCGAATGGCTGCACTCCTCACCCTATCTCTAACGGAGAGGTCACTCACCCTTCGGAGAAAGCTAATTTCTGCTGCTTGTATTCGCGATCTTGTTCTTTCGGTCACTACCCAAAGATCATGACCATAGGTGAGAGTAAGGACGTAGATTGACTGGTAAATTGACAGCTTTGCTTTCATGCTCAGCTCCCTCTTCACCAGTCCGCATCATTGCAGACCCTTTTCCCGTCACTCGTGAACAAGACCCCTGAGATACTTAGAGTAAACTCCTCCACCTAGGGCAGCAACTTGTCAACTTGGGCACTCCACCCTTTTCCAGCTGAGGACCATGGCCTCAGATTTAGAGGTACTAATTCTCATGCCAGCCGCTCCACACTTGGCCGCAAACTGTTCCACTGCAAGCTGGAGGCCACCACCTGATGAAGCCAACAGGACAGCATCATCTGCAAAAAGCAGAGATGAGATTCAAAGGCTACCAAGCCAGAAGCCTTCAGCCACTTGGCTATGCCTAGAAATTCTGTCCATAAAATTATGAACAGAATCTGTGACAAAGGGCAGCCCTGGCAAAGTCCAACAGCCACAGGAAACGAGTCCGACTTACAGCCGACAATACAGATCACACCCTGGTTTGCCCAAGGACTGAATGACCCATAACAATGGGCCAGACATCCAATACAACCAATACTCCCGCAGCACCCCCCACAGGATACCCCATGGGATGCAGTCAAACGCTTTCTTCAAGTTCACAAAACACATGTAGCCTGAATGAGCAAACTCCCACACACACTTGAATATCCTTGAGAGGATAAAGAGCTGGTTGAGCATTGCACAACCAAGATGAAAACCGCTTTTTTCCTCTTGAATCTGAGGTTTGACTAATGGCTGGACCCTCCTTTCCAGCACCCTGGCAGTGACCTTACTGAGGAGGCTAAGGAGTGTGATCCCCCGACAGTTGAAGCACACCCTCTGGTCCCCTTTCTTGAAGATGGGAACCACCACCTTGGTCTGCCGATCCAGTGGCACCACTTCAGATCTCCATGCAACGTTGCAGAGGCATGTCAACCAAGACAGCCCTATAACATCCAGTGCCTTCGGATATTCAGGGCAAATTTGACAGGCACCAACCACCTTGCAGCCACCACCCTGAGCAGCAGCCTCAACACTGGAGCTGCTGGACTAAATGTCCTGAGCCTCCCTTGGAATGCTGTTGAAAGTCTGCTGGAGGTGGGAATTGAAGATCTTGTGGACTGGGGCCTCTGCCAGGCATTTCCAGGGTCTGTCCAGCATCCTCCCTCATCCTTATATTCAAACATGGTATTTCTTATGGACAAACTGCGGTTTTCACAGAAGTCTAACAAAACACCATTTGGGTTCAGATCAGGCAGGCCGTTCCTCCCAATCACATCCCTCCAGGTCTCACTGTCATTGCCCATGTGAGCATTCAACTCTCCCAGTAGGACGATGGAGTCACCGGATGGAGCACCCCCGAGCACCCTGCCCAGCAACTCCAAGAAGGGTGGGTACTTTGAGATGTCATTTGGTGCATAAGCACAAACAACTGTCAGGACCTGTTCTCTGGCCCAAAGGTGCAGGGAACAGCACCCTGGCATAGACCTTACCTAACCCCTCCACCATGATAAGGTGGCGATTTATGGAGGAAAAAAATAGAGCTGTTTTGTTTTTTTAAAATTCTCTTTTACTGCTTTTCTCCTACAGAACAGATTCAAGCAGAATACATAGGTTACATTCATTAGAATTTAGATTGGAATAATTTTTACATTCTCATACTAATATTATTTTAATATTATATTAATATAACATGAGGTTCAGGTAGCTTTAAACAAAAATAGCTGGTAGAAATGTCCTACAAAAAGCTACTTTTTACGTTCTTGCTTAGAGTATATTTAAGAACCTGTACTTTTTCACTTTTACTTAAATAAAGAAGTTGATTCAGTACTTCAGTAACACAAGTATCTGTAGTTCTAATTAAGTGAAGAATGTCTGTACTCTGGCCACCTCTGGAGTTTTGTAGCTGAGTGTTTAAGTACAGTACTGTGCAAAAATCCTGAGCCAAAATTCTTAAGCCACTCCTCATTTCTTTAGCTTTGTTTTTTTTTTTTTGTTTTTTAGGAAAATGGGAAATAATTTATTGAAATATGTGCAAACAAAAATGGAAAAAAGTATGTAAGGCAAAACAGAGTTTATAACATTTTTATAAACTTGAAAGTCAATGTTTGGTTGTTCTTCAAAACAGCCTGAACTCTCTGAGGCAGCTTTCTTGTAATTTCTTTAAGTAGTCTTCAGAAATAGTCCTCCAGGCATCTTGAAGGACAGACAGAGCTCTTCTTTGGATGTTGGCTGTCTTTTGTTCTTTTTTCTGTCAAGATGATCCCACACTGATTCAATAATGCGGTCCAGGCTCTGGGGAGGCCAATCCATGACTCATTGTGTTCTACTGCGGGGTTTTCTATCCAGGTACGCTTTTACTGCATTGGTGTATTTTGAAACACTGTCATTCTCAAAAATGGAACTATTGCCAACAGATGCCAGATGGTACTGCAAGATGGACCAAAATTTCCCCCCATAATCCCCAACGCTACCGGCCAAAATGGAGCCCCAAAACCACAACGCAGCCTCCAACATTTTTACAGATGGCTGTAAACACTTACTGTTGTACCTCTCCTGAACCAAAAAATTTCAAATTTAGATTCATCACTCCATGAGACTTGTTGCCACTGATTTTCAATGCCGTTCTTGTGTAACTTGGCATGTCTCGGCCTTTTCTCAGTTTCTCTTCTTGACAGCCGCCCTTCCACTGAAACCATTTCTGGTGAGGCTTCAGTGAACAGCAGATGGATCAGCTGAAGACCTACACGCGTCTCTCAGGTCCCGTGCCATTTCTTTGCTGGAAAAATGCCTCTGAAAATGCTCAGGTGCAAGGGTTAAACTGAAAATAAGTGAAGAAGCAGCCAATTTCCACTGAAGAACTTTGAAAGACCTTCAGAAAGCCTAGATAACTATTGCTCAAGACCACATTAAAAATGACAAGACAGACTGGCTCATCAGAAGATAAATGCAAAGAAAATGAGGGGCAGCTCGAGACTTTTGCACAGTTTTTTTGGTAATAAACCAGCTGGACAAAACATGCCTAAAGCTTAAAATAACTACAAAAACAACACAGACATGGTGCACTGGATTGGGATATGATCCCATACAGTAACAGTCATTATCACACTTTAGAATCCAAATAAATTTTACAACCTCGTATGTTAACATTTTATCTAAAAAAAAAAAAAAGCATATTCTGTTAGCAAGTAGATAGCAGCCTTTGTACCCAACATGTTTAGGATTAAAAACCAAAAGCTTCTCATCCTACAAAATTAAAACATGCACTGTTTTGAAAAATGAATTTGACATTAAGTCAAACTGGTCCACAAGTACAAAAATATTCAAAATCCATTCAAAAAGTTAAAAGAAAAACAAAATAAATGTATCTGCAGCCAAATATTACTATGCTGCGTCTGACATAATTTCACCAGCAGGTTCCACAACTTTCCACTGGTTTGGAGCTGCACTCCTGGATCTGAGACCTGTTGAAAAACATTACAAGATAATAACAAGAGGTCAGAGTGCGTTGTGAGGACAGAAGCAAACATGTCATCACTTTCTATCACACGTGCACTTACTCAGTCACATCCTTGCAGTTGTATTTTATCCCTTTATTATCCATCTCTCCCTGTAAATCCTTCAAGGATGCATTTGTGCAGTTTGTTCTGAAGACGTTAATACACAAAGGGAACAGAAGCAATGAATGCAGGATCAATTTTACACTGCACTGATTCCGATTAATCAAATAAAGGAGAATGGTGTGGTGAAAGATTCGTGTATAAAGAGAAATTCTTACACGGCGTTCTTCTGTATGACCATAACAACATTCAGGCTCTTGGTCCTAGTGGCGTTAAACCTCTTCACCTCAATGCTTCCAAAAATACTGAAGGCAAAAATACAACAGCATCTTAAAGTGATTACATAAAATCAAGGGGAAAAATATTCAACCAAATACTACCATCAGCACAACTACACTGACTTTTCTGATATATTCATTTATGTGGCATGTGAGCCAACAGCACACTCTGTCCTAAATTGTTTCTACAGTTCTAATTAAAGGATTAGTCATCGTCTTAGAGAATGATTCTCTCTGCAGAATGCCTTAAGCTACGGTCACAATAGGGAAAACAGTGGCTGGAGACTGGAGACAAAAATTATTGCGCCTGTTTGCTATGAACTTGCAATCTTGCTGCGTTTGAAATGGCTCCTTTGAAGATGGGGACCAGGTCTGCAACCACTCGCTGTCAGATGCCACCTTCAAAGCAACTTTGACTGCGTCAAGATAATGATAAAATAGCGCTAAGATGGCATCAGTCCGCTATCAGTTTGTGACTGACTGAGGCCAAGCTGGCAACTATGTGCAATTTCTATTCAATAAACTGACAAAAAAAAAAACCCCACACATATCTGTTGCCATCTATTGCCAATCTGTTGCTAGTCTGCATACACCCAAATTCACATTAACTGCTTATATTCAGAGTCCAGCCGTAACCTCAAAAGCTCTGAAACAGAAATTCCTCCACAAATAGTGATGTAGTTGCTGTAGGATTTCAATTTAACTGCAGAATGAGTGGCACTCTGCAAACTTGCTTTTATATAAGAATCCAGAATCAATCTTTTGGCAACCAGGTGAGTCAAGTCTTCTATTGCAAAGAGATGCGTCACAGACTCACAGGTGCAGACCGATGCAGACCCCCCAGGCAATCTGTGCAATTGCCTTGCAATCAAAATTGGTCACTGAGAGGTTGTTGGTGATGCATGCTCAACTGCTGGGTGACCAGTCGGTCACAACAACTTCTTGTAAGCCGAAAAAATACAGTCACTACACAACCACTGATTTCTTTCCTAGTTGAAAGGATGTTGCTGTCCTAGTTTGTTTGTTTTATTTAACCATAAATGAAAATGTATCCTCACACAACCTTAAAGGAAAGTTGGACATAAGCACTCTTTGTAATCTGCAAAGTGAAGGCAGACATAAAAGTGATGCAGAACACATTCTTTTGCGTGATTAGTCATTTAAAACAGATCTGGAAAAAACAGACAAATAAAGAGATAACTAACGCTTATAGCACAGCCTTGAGATAACTTCACTTGAAATCTGATACGAGTCACCCTGACAGAAGGAGCTCTTCCCACTTTGGTTCTTGAACTTCGCACTGCACAGTGTAATGAGTAAAAATTTAAAAATCACTTGTACAGACAAGGGAAAACGCAAGTGTTTTCTCCATGTCCAGCAAACTGCATCTCAGAATACACCAATTGTGGTTTTATTATGTTTTTTTATTATTATTATTTTAGCTTTGACCACATTTACTGATATTTTCAGTGCATATGTTACTGTTAAACTGTTTGGTTGCTTGAATTACCACTAAAGGAGAAGACTCCTTTACTTACTCTTCTCACTAAAAGTTATAAAACTGTCAGAGAAGCAGAAACAATCCTACCTTGCAGGACTGAATGGTGTGGGGATGGATCCGTTTAGCATCGCTGTGACATTACCGCAGGCAACATCTGCAAACTACACACACACAAAGGGGATTATGAAAAAACATGCACATTAGACCCACTCATCTTCTAAGAAAAAAAAAAGAAGAAAGATTTTGTTCTGAATTTAGAGATAGATATTTCTCTCTTCCTGTAAAGTAGATATTTTTCAGTCATGAAGCAGTCACTATTGATGTGATGATGGAAACTGGGACATATCTAAAGTCCCTTACTTTAAGAAATGACTTTACTTCATGCTCCACAGATATATATTACATGTACAGCCTGCTGTTATGTTAATAATAGGAAGCATGTGGCTGCAAAATAATGAGGTTTTACTATTATGGCGCAATGTCATATTAAAAAAATATTTTAATCTCCAAATGTTGCAATAATTTCATCAGTGTCATTTTTAATGCAACTGCAGCTAGTCTTACTGTAAGTACTTGTAATCCTTCCGGCCTTTACTGGTATGTCTTTAAGAAACAAAAAAGGATTCCAAGAGCAAAACAAGTTTTACGGCTTTGTAACGACATCCTCAGAAAGACTGCAAAGCAAAATTTTCTCAGAGATGCTCACGCAAAGAGATAAAGCAGCACACCGGGGGCGGGGGGGGGACACAGGTGTAACACATCTCAAGCATGACAATACAAGCCCTCTCCAGCCTCAGGAGATACCATTGTTTAGTAATAGTGGTGTTTGTTGCAGTTAGTCTTGGCATTAACAATATTTCATTCATAAAAAAACATTTAGCTGCACTCAAGTTAATCTTTCCCTTACTTTATGGCATTTCTGTAGTCTCGCTGCTACTTTTTCGAAATCTATGTGGCACTTCCTTACAAAGTAATTAAACCCAAATCCCTGCTAGGATTATACACAATGCAGCATCTCTACTAGGGAGTTGAGTATATTTTTGGGGGATATTCTGTCTAATAATTAAAATGCATAACTAATTATTAGTCTTTAGCATAACTGCTGCACACTTCACTGAACTGGAAAAAATATGAATCAAAGAGTAATTGCGCGAATTTGCTTTTTTAGGCGACTGTACTGAAAAGTTTGACATTGCACAACACAGTCAGATGTTACACAACAGAGTAAAACCCAGCCAAACTCAACCAAAGCAGGGCTCCTTTGAATGTGTGGGCTGCTGCTCACTCAGGAGAGGGCTCCATGGAGACCGACACAAAGCCTCATTGACAGACAGCCAGGCAGTGTGATCATTTCTTTTCACAATCATTTATACTCAGCTGAGATTTGCTGCACCTTGTGGTCGCCGTATGTGTTATTTTAACCACTGTACGACCCAGGGGCTATCGTAGTTTTCTAAGGGAAAAAATAAATAAATTCATGTTGATAACTTACAGCGGCAGAGGCACTTTTCCAAAAGGAGCCAACGGGATTGTTTTCACAGTCTCGCCATGTGGGGCAGCCAGTAGTGAAGGTATCTATGACAACAAGATGCAGATTTGCTTTAGTTAGCTCCTCAAATAAAACATAACAACAACAAAGAAATTAATCTCACAACATTACATGACCACAATGGACAGAAAAGTAAAAAAAAAAAAGAAGTGCCCCTTATGTATTGTGCACTATGTTAAAACTCTGAAGTTTAGCAGTAAAATAATTCTATTCAAGCTGCATGAGGAGACTGACACCACCTTCAGCCATTTAGCTTACAGTAGCAGCAAGGCTGGGAGAAGGAAACCGCTAGCCTGGCTCTGCCAGAAGGTGGACAGCAAAAACAAACAAAAAAAAGCAATCACTCATGACAACTCGAAATTTTCCCCTTTTCCGAGTCTTCACTGTGCAGCAGCTGGGGTGTTTGCAGCAATATCACACCAATTTGCAGGATTCTTTAAAGCCTACTTTTTCCAATTCTTTACATATGAGTTAATTAGAATTAGAAACAATGTGTAACCATTAACCTCCAATCAGGGAACCCAAAGTGACTAAACTCATGGAGATAACACCCAGTGTTTCAGGGCTTCTGCAGTGGCCAAGACTTCCTGTCCCATGCACTGCTCATTGTTTGTAAATGTGCATCAATGGGGGGAAAAAAAAGAAAGTTAATATTTATATATTTACATGGCAATATCTGTTTAGAGCTCATTAAATCCCAACACTAATATGTTTCTAATAGATAGACAATTTCTATTATGAAGGTAAATATTTTGGGACTTGGGACAAACACGCAATTCTTATAGAATCGTATGTTTGTGTTTATATAGCCTAAAAGTGTCTAAGTTTACAGGGTTTCTTGATCATTCTCAAGTGATACTGTCACCATGTCATACAGTGGTTTGTGTAAAGCAGGAGATCTTCTCAGAACAAGTGAGGACATGTACATATTTCAAAGGTTTACGTGACGAGTTCAAAGAATTTTTCTTTTTCTTCCCTTTTCTTTTCAGAGGTTAGTGTTAGAGAGAGGGCTCAAAAACCACGACAAGACTTGACTTTGTGTTGGTATATATAAATAACAATGATGCCAGACAGCTAATGAATAACGTCTGACATGACAAATACATTTTTGCTGGCACCAGGGCACAGGAATTGAATATCTTTTCAGATTTTAGCATGAACTATATAAACAACCGTCGGCGCTCTTTTCCTTGTGTTCCTAGTTCGCTGCTCTGTACAAACAGTAAACTGTAACTGCTATCTGCTGCTTCAAGAGTGTTACCGTCGCTGCCTTCCTTTCCACACCAGGTTAGCTCATCCAGGACAGATCCCAGCAGAGTGTCCTCCAAAGTGCTGAAACAAGTCTTCTCAGTAAAATCATGGACCACATCCTTTGTTTTGCTCCAGAACATCACCTAACCCACAAACAGATAATATCACATTGTTAAACAGATCATGCTTGATTATGGGCGATGGGATGATTTTCATGATGCTACGATTGATTATTACTCTGCCGCATTCGGATTTGAACGGGGCCGCAGCGAGGAGGGGATCATAAGCTTCCACTGGAACTGTACAAGGGTCCTTGTTCACATAGGCCTGCTGAAAGGCGCCCCATATCTTTTGACAGTTATTTCTGAAATATAAATTAAAACTGTTGATGTTATACAGTTCTTATATATATAGTTTTATTGAAAAAATGTTTCAATAAAAAGTTTCAATCTGGTGATTAAATACACTATTAAAAGAAGTTTATGACAGGACAATATGATGGGGTTAGACTCTGGACGCTGAGTGTGCACATGGTGATGTCATGTGTTTTGTGATGGACTTTAACTTTTTTTAAATTTTTATTCAAAATTCAAATATCATAAAGGAAAACACCCTACAGAGTAGATCCTGTTCAGATTTCCATTCAGTTTTGGATTGATAAATAAGTTTAATGCAAGTGTTTAAGGTCCTTGAAAAACACTGTCATTATGCCAAGGTAGTGCATGCGCAGTGGCTAGATAATAACACTAGCTGATCAATCATTGACTAGACTGCCAATCAATGCATGACGTAACTCCAAGTTAATTACTTTCAGACATCTGCAGCGGGTCTTATTAGAGCGGCCTTCCCACTTTATGAGTGCAAACGCAAACAATGCTGTTTGCCAAAAACATATGTACAGGATATGTACACATACATGGAGAGAAAAAGAATTATTATAATAATAAAGTCTAATTATTTGTTAGGTTCACTCTAAAAACCGCTGATACATACTGTTTAACACAAGTTAAATAAGGATATAGGATAGGATATTAATTAGCATATAGGAACATCTTCAAATGGGAAGGAAGCCAGTTTATCACCAGGTTAAGGTCCCTCACTCTTTATATAGATAATGACGTGTTAAAATAGCAACACTTACCCTTTGAACTTTTCACACCTAGAAAAAAAAACAGATTTAATTTCACTTTCTTCCTGACGGACAGTCAGTCCCAACACAACAGCGACGACTATAATAACAAAGAGAGCAACGGCGACGCTTAAAATGACGCAGCATCGCCTCCGCCGCTTCTCGGGACGACGAGACTCTCCCTCTTCCATTTAAAGTGCGCAAAAACTCGCAAAGAAGTAGATTTCTGAAGGAGTCTCTCTGACAGTGCTGTTTACTGTCCCTGCTGCTCGAGCTTGGACGTGTATTTATGGAAATGCGCAAAGACCGCACGCGCCTGAACTATGCGGGATCTCTCCAATCAGAGGTCCTGCGCTGCGGTCACGCTGAGTTTGGAGGAACGCGGAGAGGCTGAAGCAATCCCAGAGGAGCTAAAAGAGTGAAAGGATTAAACGTAGCAAATGCGCATGCATTCACAAGTCTTTCTTCTGGAGTTAAGGTGCCGCACCAATCAGAAAGCCAAACCATAAACATTCAGTATGCAAACAAGGCAGTTAGTAAGCCAGTAGGGTTATAATTATTGACACTAATATGCAAATCACTTTAAAAGAGCAGCCAGTTTAAAATAGCCTAGAGAGTCTAGATTTTATAACTGAATCATATCAAAAGTAACTCGAATATTCTCTCTCTCTCTCTCTCTCTCTCTCTCTCTCTCTCTCTCTCTCTCTCTCTCTATATATATATATATATATATATATATATATATAGTTCCCTAGCAGTAGAAGTATGCTCCAGTAATGCGTTAGTATCGCTTTTTTAAATTTGATTATTTTCACTACATTTTCCACCAATTATGACCTTATCTATGAATAAAATTAAAGCTCTGCTTACTTGTAATGTTGTGTGTTAAGCTATTGTTGTTACTCTAGAAAATAAGCTAAATACCCCGATTTTTTTCACTGCACTAAAATTGCTACATCTTCTGAAAATTTCTTAGAAAATTTGCAGTGCACTGCTGCACTGCATTTCAGCGTGAAAATGATTCAGAATGCACAAAAATGTACTTGTGATGCAAGCGTGAACACGCTTTGAATCCTCTGTTCCAAAGTATTAGGGTAAGGCAAGTAAATAGGTTAAAAACAAGGGTTACAGCAGCCGTTAAATGTCAGTCAGCTGCTGTCTGATGGTTATGGGCCATAATTCAAAAGTCACAGAGTACCTAATAATTTTAGACATGCAGCGGAATGCCAGTGATTACAAGGAGGGCAACTGAAATTAAATATTTACCATGGCAGAAAACAGATTTGTCATACCTGTGTGGTATTGCAAAACAACTCACACAACTCAAGTTAGGGTGTGTTTAATGAACACTGAGCGAACAAAATTGGACTATACAAGATGTTCACTGCCTTTAATATTTTCTTTGTGACCTCAGGTCCCTTAAACACAGATGGACATAAAAGTGTTTTTTCAGACATTGCAATACTAAGGCACCCTGTGTAAAAAAAAAAAACAAAAAAAAAACTGAGTTGTTTCAGCCCAGTTAAGTAAAATGTGTATATACAGGTAATTATTATCAAGACAGAGCCCAGCCAGAATACAGCTGTTTTGTTTTCATTTTTTCTAAATAAGTTTTCAGTTAAATTAACACCACCCCTCTTCAGAAAGCAGACTAACTCTGCTAATTATATGGGATCAGTGAGGTTCAGAGGACAGAGGGGACTGAAGTGCACTGATTAACTCACAGGCTTTAATTCTACAAATAGACTAACGTTTCTAATGAAGACACAGTAGTACTGACACATGAGTCTTTAAAGGCCGTGAATTAATCGGTGCACTCCAGTTCCTCCTCTCCAAGTTGAGAAGCACCTGTTTCAGCTGCATTTTGCTTGGAGATTTGTGGGGATCAAGGGACTGTAGTGGGCACACAAAACACACAGGAAGTGCTTTCATTCGGGTGCGTTTTTAGAGAAGCCAGTCTCTGACTTTTACATAAGGATGGCAGTGTTTGCAGTATTCACTGTTCCTTTATTTGCACTGTGGATTTACTTTAAAATAGGCACTATATCTACACAGTAGTCTGTGATTCAATTAGATGTAAGGTCAATTAGATGTTGCGCATGTCTGGCAGGATGAGTGTTTCAGGTCCCGGATGCACTGCAAGATCATCAGGGTCCTGTGAAGGAAAATGATCTGTTAGTGAATGGTGGTTTCATCAAAATGTTTTCTGTGGAAGCCACGAACCTCTGTATCGAAAAGGTTTCAATATAATATGCATGACTTATAGGGTTAAGCTTCAAGTCAGCTGTCACATGATGTGACTCTATGATCTAAGACCACTGTTCCAGATTGATAACTCCCAATCAGGGGCTTAAAATGTTACCTACTGGTCATTGTCTGTACAGGTCCAGTGAAAACCTCTGGATTGGAGGATTTGGATCAGGTCTACAATGGATCCTTGACTACATGACTCTCTGTAAAAGCAAAACAACACACAAAAAGCCCCCCAAAAAACATTTACAAGCTTTAAAGGATAACAGTATCAACAGGCAATAATAATGTTGATCATATCAGCTATTTGCCAAATACAAAAACGACCTTTGGGCTTTACAACAGTTTTTTGTTTTCAATGCATTAAAGAGCTAAAATTTGTGTTTTTATGAAGGGTAACTTATCAGTGACATGTTGCTCTTTTTTTTTTAATAATATGACAAGAATTTGCTTTTATTATCCTCACACATGGGGTCCGTCTAGATTGGTCACCACCTTAATGTTGACATAATTCACCCTTTGAGGGTTCAGGCTGTCCAGTTCAACACTTCCAAACATGCTGCACGAGAAAGAAATTTGATTTAATATGTACTCCACAAACTGCACAAACAAATTATTCGTTATTTCTTACCTTTTCCTACTGAAAGCGTTAAAAATAGATCCGTTCAGTAAGATAGTAATGTTGCCACATGCCATTTCTGCAAACTAACAAATGAATGAAGAAAATCACACGAGAGCAATAAACCACTGCCAGTGTTGGAAAGGTACAGTTGGTGATAAATAATGCAGCTGTTTGCTATTAAACTCACATTTTGTGAAGCTTGCCTCCACAGGGAATAGACGGGATGATTTTGGCATGCCGACCACTCCGGACAAGAGCTGAAATCGAAACCTGTGTCAAATTCACAAACGGCATTATTGAGATGGGAAATGTTCAAGAAGCCCAGGTGCTGTGTTGACATGCAAGAAAATAAGTTATATAAGAAAAGTCTTAAAAGCTCTGTGAAACATTTGGGAACACAGCTGCAGATGTCTGAGTGATGATGCTTTAGCTGAATCCCAGTGCTGCCAAATGATCTTCCCTGCAGTTCTTTATTTGTCATTATTCAATGCATGTAGTGAATAACAGTTTAACAAAATGTTTAGTTGGATAGCGCCCACATATTTGTATTGCAATTATAAAGCTAGAGCCTGCAGTTTGCTAGATTGTTTTAGCTAAAAGTAAACAGGGAGCTACCCTGGAAAACGGGTGCCAGATAAATTCACTGTTTGGAAAGGCTGACACTGGGAATCACCTTGAAGCGTTCGCCTAAGCCATTGTCACTTATACACTCACTGGCCACTGTATTGGCCTGTTCAACAGCTGGTTAATTCAAATATTACACAGCAGAAACTTAAATGCATTTAGACATGAGGATGTGCTCAAGATGAATTGCTGGAGTTCAGCAGCAGATGAGGATGAAAGGTCATTTAAATGACTTTGAATGTGGCACAGATGTTGGTGCAAGATGGGTCGGAGTATTTCAGAAACTTTTGGGATTTTCCCCACACAGCCATCTCTAGGGTTTACCAAGAATGGTCTGAATCCACTCCATGCAGAACTTTGACGCAGATGGGCTACAGCAGAAGACCACAACGGGTTCCATTCCTGTCAGTTAAGAACAGGAAACTAAGGCTACAATTTGCATGAGTTCCCCAAAATAGGGCAAAAGAAGATTGGAAAAACATTGCCTGATTCTGTCAGTCTTGTTTCTGCTGTGACATTCGGATGGTAGGGTCAGATTTTAGCATAAACAACATAAACGCATGGATTTGTCCTGCCTTGTGTTTATGGGTCCTACTGCTGTTGGTGGTGTAATGGTGTGGGGGATATTTTCTTGGCATACTTTGAGCCCTTTAGTACCAAAAGAGCCTGTTTAAATGTGACAGCCAACATAATTGCTGACCATGTTCATCCCTTCGTGACCACAGTGTACCAATCCTCTGATGGCTGCTGCCAGCAGGATAACACACACCACAAGGCTCAGATCACCTCAAACTGGTTTCTTGAACACGACAATAAGTTCACTGTACTCAAATGGCCTCCACAGTCACCAGATCTCAATCCAATAAGAGCACCGCTGGGATGTGATCAAATGGGAGAACGGGAAGACAGTAGTGAGTTCAACACCTTTTATATCTGACCACAACCTGGTGCTTCAGGTATCAGGCTCGGGTCAGAAATAAAGATGTCATTTTAGCAGCCTCACTGTTCTTAACAAGTCAAGATCCTTAAAATGGCAAAATATGTTTAAGTGGTAGAAAGATAATTCATACTAAATATTCTCAATGAGAGAAAATTCGGACATTGTTAATGTGTTTCAAGGACTTTCAATTTATAGATGCTCGCAGAGTTAATAAAGTCCTGCCTCATTTCAGGAGCATTCCTGATCTAAAGCAAAATGAGAGTGTTTTGTAATCGCCTCTCTCCTGTTAGACTAAAACAACAAAGATCTACCAGAGTCCTCTTCTTGGCCACACCAGATGAGGTCATTAAACATGTAGCCAGCCAGCGTGTCTTCCAGTGTCCAGAAGTGACGAAAGATTGCTGCATAGCTGTGCATCAGTGTTCTGGTTTTACTCCAGAAGAGGAACTAAGAAAAAAGTAAATACAAAGTAGGTTAATAAAAGGACTTAAGTGCCATTTAATTTTTTTTATTTTATATATATATATATATATATATATATATATATATATATATATATATATATATATATATATACACACACACACACACACATTTGGTGCTAAAATGCCAATACTGCTCACATTATCACAAGGCCAGATTTGTGGCATTGCATTAAACATGTGATAGTAATCCTCCACAGTCACATTGCAAGAAGAATGACTGATAACCGCCTCCTCAAACTGCCTCCAGATCTCCTCACAGTCATACCTACACATAAAGAAAGAAGATTACTTTCTGCTTGTATTCTGAGAAATGTGACTTTTAAATGGACAGTTCACTAAAAGTCAAATTTTTGTCATAAGACGCACAGCTTAAGACATGTTGGCTGTATGTCTGTCAAATGGATGCCTTCTCTTAAATATAATGGAACTAGATGGCACTTGCCCTTGGGCAGTTTGGGTCCGGGGAAATTGGGAAGGCCATTTCTATCAGTTTTTGGTGATGTGTCAGTTATAGTAAACAGCTGGCTGATTAATCAATAACGAAAATAACCGAGTTGCAGCTCTTACAGTATGTTTTTGATGCATCTTTATCATGATTGGACAAAAAAAAAAAATCACTGTTTTGCTAATCACCTGTACATTTTAAATGATTCAACTCCCGCCTCACATCCCAAAAACTAAAGGTAACGTGTTCTTACTTAAAAGAGATGTTCTTGCAATGAATAAGAATGCAAACAGAGAAGAAGAACCAGCAGCTGCCTTTGACTGCTCCCTTATTCACAAGGGGACAACACAACAGGAAGATCTGCTCATTTGATTTGGCAGAATTTTTACACCAGACACCCCGGAGGGATTTGTTTCTTCCTGGGGTTGAACTGGGGATCTTTTGATTGTTTGACAAATATATAAACAACTACACTTCAGAACCACACAATGAACAAAATGCAAACAAAAATTCAATAACAGTGCTGTCCATGTAGTCCATGAGATGCGGCCTTTTTACATGTGCCATAAATAGCCTTAACAGAGATTCTTGTATACTTTAAGATAGTCTTGAAACATATTAGGAAATGTCCCATGAAAAAAAAAGTCTTTTCATGCAACGTGCATGCACGCCCTTTGTCTCTCTCTTTCTACAGAAGCTAAGCGGATAAAAAACAAGAAAGTCACTGAACTTCATTCTTTGAACACCCACATCAAAACTTCCCTTCATTTGGACTTGAACACTAGCCTCATAATGTGCCGCTGGTGCCAGCCAAAACCCTCTTGCTCTGGGCTTTAAAATGAAATCTTTCAAGTTTTGAGGCTTGAGTCAAAACACAGATGAGCTGCGACTTCGTGACAAATTTGCAAACTGATTCCCAATCAACACTGGAAACGTTATGACATGACAATAAATGAGTCTGCGGTTACCTTAAGCTGGGGTTAACTAGTGTGGTGTAAGTGTAACACCTCCCGACCGCAATGTGTTTAAGGTTGGGGGTTGTCCCGAGCTGCGCTCTGAGTAGACCCGGACAGAGCTGAAGCATAATAAACCCTTTGAAATGGAGAAACAGATAAAAGAAAGGGGATGTTATCTGTCAAGCTTGGGAGCGGCACATTTAATAGAGGACAGAAAAAAAAAAGTAGGAATAACAGGAAGAACTGCTTACACATTGTGACGCTGGTCACTGCAAAGGACACAGATGCTTTAGTAATAGCGAGACCGTGTAGCGCTTCATTGCTCCTCAGAAGAGATTTGTGTTTATACATGTTCAAGTTCCACCTGTAAGGGAGCCAAAGCAGACAAGGCAAAACAAAACACGTTGATGCAGGCTGTCCTTTTATTTCTAAAATAATAACAAATAAAAACAAACAAACAAACAAAAAAAATCATCTTTCTGCTTTTTGTTTTTTGTTTTTTAGTCCGAGCTGTCAAATCTTAGTGGATCAAATTGAGCAGACCGATAAATGTAAGTCAAACACTGAATCACCCGGTGTGAAGGAAACAACACAGCCCAACCTTAAGGCAACTCCAAATCTCTTAGCATTTTAAGGATATTCAAATATCACACACGGTGATAAACATTACAAAACACAAACTACAGCAGCAATCACAAATCCTTGTGTGAATAAAACTGAAAAAGAGTAGACACGATCACTCACCGATTGCACAAAATCAAAATGCAGCAAATGGCTCCATGGTTGTGATGCTGTCATTTGGCTCTGACAGGATTTCTGCCAAAGACTTTTTGGGACACGCTCGAAAACCTGGTCTTCATAGGTCGAAGGCCGCATCCCCTTACCAACTGAGAGGCACTTTCATGAGAGAGATTTTTCTTTTTTCCCCAGCCTCCTCTTGCAAAGAGTAGATCCACATGACTTCTATTATGGCGGCGTTTGGAATCTTGATAAACAGAGGGTGAACTGTTCTCTGTGACATGGTGTCCCTGAGCTGGAGGACAAAATAACTGTTCATGCTTATGTTACTGGACATATGTGGACGAAGTTGTCAGGGTGTATATAAGCTTGTCTCAAAACTAAGAAGAGAAAATAACTGTCACAAAAGCCAAATGGGTGAGGCTTTTCTAGCAAACAGATATGGAATGAGAAGCTTTATTATTTTTCAGAAACTCTGATCTCTGCATGAATGTGCTGCACATGAGTGTGCACTTAGTCTGAGCCTCAGATGTCTGTGGCATGTAACATAATTATATTTGGGTGAAGAGAAGCGGCATGTCTGTGCTTTGCTAAATGATCCTCACAGTATTAGAAACTAAGGTGAATTGTGACATTAATTTCTCACGGGACAGTGAAACATGGGTGCATTGCAGCCGCTGCAAAATGACTGCAGTTTCCCCACTTTAACTGGTAAAGCAGGTTTGTGCAGGGTTGAATATTAAAAAAGTGTAAATCTGCTGCAAGGCTGCTACTTTTATGAAAGTAAAAATGTGGACCTTACTTTACTGCCTGGTTGTGTTGCTGATTCATGATATTTACAGTTAGCTTATTTCACAGGTCTTTACGAGTCCTCTTGGTGTGACTAGCTGAAGAAGGAAGGTAAAGTATGAGGTTGGTTCTCCATTTCTGGCAATAACACCCACTTTAGTCCAGACTGAAATATCTCAACAACTATTCCCCGAGCTTACTTTTATGAGTCAGATATCTGTGATTCACTTACCAGATACTGGATGGACTGACATGAAATGTACTGGCAAGGGTCCGGGTTTGTTCATTTACTTTGGAAAAAAATCATAGCCTCATAATCAGAAATTCCCACTGCCCAAGTAGTACTTTGTGTTTATTGCTAGGTGGAAAATGTTAAGACTCTAAAACAAGCTGCATGAATATGGTAAAAATTCCACCTACTAAACACTCACATGATTGTCACTGTGAGCACAAATTAGCACAAATTACTGTCTCTCACATGTAAAATCAGAACCATATGTTCATGAGCCATAATATGAGGAACTGATACGTTTCATTTCGGTTCCCAAAATGTTGGCCAAAGGGGCATAGTACAATTAAAATTAAACCATGGTGACATGGTGGAAAAGTCAAAAAAGCATTGCCACACAAACCAACATTTTTTTTTGTGTGCTGTGATTGCGTGAGTTTTTGTGTCTATGTCATGAAATGCGCTTACTAATGAGGTGCGGAAGGCCACAGCTCTGCTCGTCAGAAGCCAGAGGCATGTAGAGAAAGACCCAGGAAAACCTGGGGCCACCCGCAGCCCACCAGGAGCCACAAAGACCCGCGACCTCACGTTTCAAAGACAATTGCACGGCGGCCCCAGCAGAATGGAGAGCGAGGTCCCAGACGGAGCCCCCTCAGCTGAGGAGCAGGGGCCCCAAGACCCGAGGCGATGGGAAGCCAAACCCCATTCCCCCCTGAGGCCAGCCCTCTGCACAGGCTGGCGGCAGGGCCCCAGGCATCTGAAAACCGCCCGACACCCCGCAGAGCCCCCCCACCCGTGCCAGAACATCCAGGCCCGCTCGGGAACTTGCCCACCCAAACACACCCATGAAGACTGTGACAAACACACAAAGACACACATTCATCCACATCCACCCACCCTCTGAAGTTGGGGCGAGTGGGCACCCCTCCAGGGCCAACAGCAACCCCACATTTTGCTTTTAAGGAGCCAAAGAAAAAAAAAAAGTCCAGCAAAGACCTGAAAGATGCATCTGGACCTTCAGTTGATCAATTTACTGTTCACTGAAGCCTCATCAGAAATGGTCTCAAAGGAAGGATGGCTGTCAAGAAGCCGTTCTCAAGGAAGGGAAACAAGATTTACTGGTCAGTAGAGAGTTATAACAGTGAGTGAGCACAGCCATCTGTAAAACACAGTGGAGCCTCAGTCTGGTGTTGGGGATCTTGTTAAAACTGATGGAATTATGAAAGCAGAAAAATAGTCAGATTTTGATCATATAGTACCATCTACAAAGCCTCTGACTGACTTCATTTTTCAGCGATGAACCCAAACACACTACCAGCACAGTAAAATTACACCTGGGTAGAAAATTCAGTGGAACACTACGGGTCATGGATTGGCCTCCCCAGAGCCCAGACCTCAACATTACTGAAGCAGTGTGGGATCATTTTGACAGAGAACGGAACAAAAGGCAGCCAACATCTAGAGAAGAGCTTTGAATGTCCTTCAAGAAGCCTGGAGAACTGTTCCTGAAGACTATTTAAAGAAACTGCAAGAAAGTTGCCTCAGAGAGTTCAGGCTGTGTTGAAGAATAAAGAATAAACGAAGAACAGCTCATATCAAAAAATTTACTCTAAAGCTTATTAGAACTGTACAAACTCTGTTTTTTCTTTATATGCTGTATTTCAGTGCATGTTTCCTCATGTCTCAACACAGTGCTGCACAGGTTTCCTGTTTTCAAAACAGAGTATAAAGAAAGGAGTAGCTCAAGACTTTGGTGCTGAACTGCAGCCGTTGCTGCAAGTGACGGCCATGAGTGGGGTGCATTTTTGAAAGCTCTGGATGACCTCTGCAATCTTGTGCACCAAACAATGTGAGAAACTCCCACCTGCAGCACACACTGTTTCTGTTAAATGTTAATATATGCAGAAAATATGTAGGGAGTACAACAGATGTGACAGTCATGTGTCCAGTATGCAGTAACATCAGCTCCAAACTGGAAGGGATAATGTATGCCTGACTGTTGCCAGACAGCTTATTAACTGCTTAAAGAAAATGATGACTTTCAGTTTCCAAAGTAAGGGCCATTCAGGGTTAAATCTGTAAGACAGTACGGATGAGACTGCGCCCTCGTTGTTCTAGGGTTAATTGCATCGTTAGCGCTCTGCACAGGAGAACAGGGCAGCTCCACGTGACCGCTTAAGCTTAATGACAAAAAAATGCTGAGGTTAAGTAGCTGAATATAGCCTTAGTAGAAAAGGATGCAGAACAAGGCCAAAACCTAATCCAGATGTTAAAGTGAAAGCCAGGAATACCACAGTTGAAGAACAAGCACTAATTTCACTCCTCAAATATCCCAATATTCCTGGAAGCTTGCTAAAATAAAAACAGACCAAAATAAATATTAATTGCATACAGACTGCTTCCTTTTGTGCTGCATGTAAAGCAGAGTACAAGAAAGAACAACCCCAGATCTCTTACACAGATATAGAAAACTGACTAAATTTCCCTATTTTCTGTCCTGTTTTCCAGAAATTCAACATTTTACGACAAGTGCACCAAATTAGCAACTGCGGTCTCATCAGCTTGATGTGGGTTGTGCCGTGTCCACAGCAGAATCTGTGACAACTTACAGAAAGATCCCAGTAATAGTTATTTGCATGCAGACAGTCACTCCAGTGACAGCTCAAGAGGCCACAATTTGTATTCTCATTGCGTTTTATCGCCCGTTCCCAGTGAGGATGGTATTATTTGGCAATTTCTTGCCCTCTTGAGGTAAGGGGCTCCTATCTGAGAATGTGAGTTAGTATATGAAAATTAGCTCCGGGGTAGAGAGGAAGCAGTGCTATCAGTTGAGTAATTTACTGGCTGACAGGGTGCAAGGGTTGAAGTGTTAACCCGTGTTGAGATGAAGTGTCACCAAACATGACACTCAAGTCTAATTTGATCTGTTTGCCGGACTCTTCAGCAATGGACCTACGGCAACTCCTTTTAAGTATGCTCTTCTTCTCACTCCTTTTGTGTGTGTGTGTGTGTGTGTGTGTGTGTGTGTGTGTGTGTGTGTGTGTGTGTGTGTGTGTGTGTGTGTGTGAAACTGATACTGACGACACACGCAGTGGACTTCTAAAAGTGTTTTAAGAGAGCAGCTGCCACAAACAGCTACATGAGATGCAGACAAGCGAGGTTGCTAATGTTGCCAGATGTTCACCTTAAGCTTCAGACTGAACAGGATCTGATGTGGGTGATTTAATGCTGTTCATGATTCAAACTGGCATAAAACTGACAAAAAAAAAACCCCAAAGAAAAACTCATGTTTCATGATTTTGGCCTTCCTCGTATGAAGACGCAATCCCAATATAACTTGGAGTGATGCTGCTGCCACCTTCTGGCCTAGAAAGACGCTGAATGTTTATCAGCGTTATCAATACTAGCAATTTGTAATACCAAGACAGAGTTTCATACTAGTAATATAGTAAAAATTCCTACCTTAATGTATTTCACATATATCCCACAGTTCTAGAGCTTTGGTTACTACCTTTAAAAATAAATAAATAAATAAAAAGCAAAGTAGTCATAAACAATATGAACCTGGATCAATGTTCAGTAAAATCATACTGTTTGAAATGATATTTCTCTGTAGATATGCAGATAGACATTAATAAGTGATGGATATTGCTAAACATGGAATAGAAGAGAGGTTATGAAGAGAGTCCAGTCAGTGTGGAGCAGGTGGAGATGAGTGTCAGGGGTGATTTGTAACAGAAGGATAGCAGCAAGTGAGCAAGGGAAGGTTTCCAAGACGGTAACGAGACCTGCCATGATGCATGGCTTGGAGATGGTGACACTGACAAAAGATAGGAGGCGGACCTGGAGGTGCAAAGGCGGGAGAACTGAAGATGGTAAAAATTTCATTGGAAGTGACCAGGATGGACAGGATTAGAAATGAGTATATCAGAGAGAGAACTCAGGTTGAAGGAGTTCAGGTGCTCTGGGCATGTGCAGAGGAGGGACAGTGGGTGTATTGGATAAAGGATGCCGAATATGGAGCTGCCAGGCAGGAGGAAAGACCACAGAGAAGGTTTACATGCAGAAAGTTGGTGTGACAGAGGAGGATTGGGTGAGATGGAGGCTGATGGTCCACTGTGGTGACCCCTAAAGGGAGCAGCTGAAAGAATAAACATGGAATAAAAAGTGTGTTAACTATACAGTAGTTAAGTTGGTGATTGTGGAAGCAAAAGCAGCTCACCTTGAACTATTAGTGTTCTTGGAATGTAGCACATATTCTTTATGCCTTACCTGCAGTGCTTCACTGCCTTTAGTTTCCATTTTAAGCAGGCAAGGTCAGTCTGGGAAACGTACCTACTTATTTACAAAGCTGGTCTTTGTCACTTTGGTTGTTTTTCTTTGTCTTCTTGCTATAAAATCTCACACTTAGAAAAATGTGTCACTTCTGCTGCTTGGCCAGTCCATCACCTTTCCCCTCAGCCTCTTCAACAAAGCAGTGGTTGTCTTAAATGTGTGTTTGTTGTCATCATCATGCTGGAACACTGCCCTGTGACCCAGTTTCCGGAGGGAGGGGATCATGCTCTGCTTCATTATTTCACAGTACATATTGGAGTTCATGTGTCCCTCAGTGAAATGTAACTCCCCAACACCTGCTGCACTCATGCAGCCCCAGACCATGGCATTCCCACCACCATGCTTGACTGTAGGCATGACACACTTATCTTTGTACTCCTCACCTGATCGCCGCCACACATGCTTGAGTCCATCTGAACCAAACAAATGAATCTTGGTCTCATCAGACCATAGGACATGGTTCCAGTAATCCATGTCCTTTGTTGACATGTCTTCATCAAACTGTTTGCGGGCTTTCTTGTGTACAGACTTCAGAAGAGGCTTCCTTCTGGGGTGACAGCCATGCAGACCAATTTGATGTAGTGTGCGGCGTATGGTCTGAGCACTGACAGGCTGACCCCCCACCTCTTCAATCTCTGCAGCAATGCTGACAGCACTCCTGCGTCTATCTTTCAGAGACAGCATTTGGATGTGACGCTGAGCACGTGCACTCAGCTTCTTTGGACGACCAACGCGAAGTCTGTTCTGAGTGGACCCTGCTCTTTTAAAACGCTGGATGATCTTGGCCACTGTGCTGCAGCTCAGCTTCAGGGTGTTTGGCAATCTTCTTGTAGCCTTGGCCATCTTTATGTAGCGCAACAATTCGTCTTTTAAGCTCCTCAGAGAGTTCTTTGCTATGAGGTGCCATGTTGGAACTTTCAGTGACCAGTATGAGAGAGTGTGAGAGCTGTACTACAAAACTGAACACACCTGATCCCTATGCACACCTGAGACCTAGTAACACTAATGAGTCACATGACATTTTGGAAGGGAAATGACAAGCAGTGCTCAAATTTGGTCATTTACGGGTGTAGTCTCTTAAAGGTGTACTCACTTTTGTTGCCGCTGGTTTAGACATTAATGGCTGTATATTGAGTTATTTTGAGGGAAGAATAAATTTACACTGTTGTATAAGCTGCACACAGACTACTTTTCATTGTGTCAAAGTGTCATTTTGTCAGTGTTGTCCCATGAAAAGATATACTTAAATATCTGCAGAAATGTGAGGGGTGGACTCACTTTTGTCATACACTGTAAATTGTTGTAAAACAGGCTGTATGGTTGGTGACCACATAATTAACCACCTGATGTATGCAGATGACTTGGTGGTCCTATGTCCATACAGTGCTGGCCTCCAACGATTATTAAGGGTATGCTCTCAGTACAGTTATGACTTTGACATAAAGTATAATGCCAAGAAGAGCAACATTATGATTGTTAGAAGTAAGGCAGATAAGCATCTGATAACTCCTGAGTTCTGCTTGTCTGGAGCTGTTCTTAACATATGCAGTGAGGTTAAATACTTGGGGCATTACATAAAAGATGACCTGTCTGATGATCGTGACATTTATAGGCAGTGTCGTATGATGTATGCACATGCTAATATGCTGATCAGAAAATTTGGTATGTGCTCACCCTCTGTTAAAATAGCTCCTTTTAAAGCCTTTTGTACTCCAATGGACACTGCCCATTTGTGGCGACAATACAAAAGAGGCAGCATGCAGAAACTTTTTGTATCATACAATGACGCCATGAGGCTACTACTCAAACTACCTAGATGGAGTAGTGCTAGCCATATGTTTGTAAATGTTGCTGTACCCACATGTCCTGCTGTGGTTTGCTGCTGCACATACATATATGTAGATTATCTGTCATGCAATGGCATAATTGCAATTTTAGTAAACCCTGCACTGAGTACAGTCAGATTTACTTCCAGATTGTGGAATCACTGGCGTCATCATTTATTTGTGACTCAGTGAACAACAATATCATGCTGTGTGTGTGTGTGTGTTTTTAGAACCTGTTATCTTATTTATCATTTTGTATGTGTTTTATCTCTTTCATTTTACTTTACAATGGACCATCTTTGTGTCTAGAATAAAGATTGATTGATTGGTTGATTGATTGATTGATTGTTTCCAGAAGTTTATCTGACCTGATGCTAAACTCTGATTAAAAAGTGTTCCTTCATTTTAATTATATTTAAAAATGCATTGTGTGCCTCATTTAAATCATCAACATACATCTCACCCCAGAGTTCAAAACTAGATATTAGATTACAAAAATCTATAGTTAGTAAATGTCCATCCATTTTAACACATCAATGTTAAATTTAACACTAACAAAAGCTCTTTTAGTCTTCAGTTTTTTTCTTTTTCAACCCTGTTTTCTCAGTAAATTTAGTATTAGGTATTTTATGGATTTGTAGGCATTGCAGCTTAAATAAATCTTCCCTGTGGATACTCTGGGCTACACAAAGCATTCACATTGCAGTTTCTGCAGGAAATGCTTTTTCTAGTTATTGCAATAAGATACTGTAATATATCACACCGTTGTATTGTGACAGCTGCCAATATTTTACCATCAAACATGAATTCTTTTACAGTATACATAAAAACATTTCCACAGATACTTAGATTAATTTTTTTATTTGTTTGACATCAATGTCTTATTAATTCCAAGTATACACATACATATACAACCAAACACATATGAGAGCAGGCTATTTTCCCTCAGGTTGAGCTGGAGAAGCAGCAGATTTTCTGCGGAAAAACCAGAAACCCTTCCTCTTCTTTTCCTGGCAGCGTTCCTGTAAATCTTTGTTTTGGAGGATGAGGGTTCTGATAGCAGAAATGGTTTCAACATTCGCTTCTTCAAGTTTCTTCAATGCTTTTCCAAGACTTACCGTCTTTTTATCATTTTCTGCATGCTTTTCCTTCAGTTCTTCGTATTGCTCTTGCTGCTCCTTCTTTGCCTCGTGCATGCCTTTATTGGTTTGTTCGGCTTTGGCAAGCATGTCTTGTAACTGCTCATTTCTCCTCTGCATCTCATGAAGGGCACACAGCATGTCTTGATGCATTTTCTTATCTTGCTGTGCCTCCTTCTGCAGTTCATCGTTTCTGCTCTGGACTGTTTCACACAGTCCTTGCAGTTGTGTGTTTGCGTCCATCATTTTGTGCATCTTACACATCATCTCAGTGCAGAGTTTCTCCCGCTGTACCTTCTCTGCTGCCATTGCAACATTTATGTCTTTGAGTTCATCATGAAATACTTGGAGTTCAGTATTTTTCTCCTCAAAGACTTGAAGAACACGTTGCAGCTCTCTGTCCACTTCATCCTGTTGTTCCTTCTCCTGGAGCAGTTCTGCATTTCGTTGCACTGCTTCATCCAGTCTTACTTGCAAGTGTTCCTTTTCTTTCTCACTTTCTAGAAGCTGGCGTTGTGAGTCTTTACTTGCTGCTTCCAGGTGTTGGAACTTGGATATCTCCTCCTCATATCTTTTCTCCATGTCTTTCAGCTTGCTCTCCATCGCTCTATGTTCAGCTTCCTGTTGTTCCTTCTCTTTTTGTATTTTGATATTTTGTTGCAGTGTTTGATCCAGTTTTACCTGCAAACTTTTATTTTTACGCTCGCTTTCAAAAAACTGGCCTTGTGTCTTTTCAGCAACTTCTTCCAGTTGTTGGAGCTGCTGTAGTGTCTCGTCATATTTTGTTTCCAGGTTTTCATGTTCTTCGTGAATTGCATTCAATTCATTGAGGTTGTATTGCAGCTCTTCTATTTCTTGGGTCATGGAGGTCATTTCACTGCTCATTTCACTCAGTCTTTCTTTCTTCTCTTTCTTCTCTTTCAACAAGCGTATAATTTCCTGCTGCAAATTTTTGAGGTGTGCTTCCCAACCTTCATTTATGATCTGCAACTTGGCCTTGTATTGCTGATCTTGATCTGCTTGGACCTGCTTGGAAATGTCTTGTTTACTTTGGGCCTCCAGCTCTCTGGTCTTCTCCTCCAGCTTGTGCTGGGCCTCTTTGTTTATTGCTTCCAAGTTCCTGAGTTTATCTTGTACCACTTCATATCTGACCATCAGGTCTTGAAGCTGGCACTGTGTTTCCACAGCCAATGCGTCCTTTTGTTGGAGCTGCCACAGTGTCTCATCATGCAGTTCTTGCAAGTCTTGAAACTCGTGCAGTGTCTCCTTGTGTTTAGCTTCCAGTTTTTTGAACATGTATTTCTCCTTGTTATATCGTTCCTCCAAGTCACAGAGTTGGTATTGCAGCTCTTCCATTTCTTGGGGCCTGTACTGCATTTGTCGGAGCATAGCCTTGTTCTGCTTTCGCTCCAGCATCAAATTTGTTATTTGCTGCTGTGCTCTACGCAGCAATATGTCCCAACCTTCATTTATGATCTTCAAGTCAGGCGTGTATTGCTGAGCTTGAACTGGTTGGTCCTCTTTGGGAATTTCTCCAAATCCCTTATTTTGGGCCTTCATGCCTCTGTCCTTCTCCTCCTGCATTTGTTTGATCACAATGTGCAGGTGTTGCTTTTCTTGCTGAAGGCGATCAAATGCCCTTCTGAGGGATTCGATGTCTTCTGGGACATTTAGCTGAACACTGCAGTGAAGTGGTTCAGCGTAATCTCTCTGTTTTGGATGTTGAGACATTTTCTTGAGATGTTGATACACACTGACTCTTTAAAATATCAAGATGTTTTCAACACTTTCTAAAGGTTTTGTGGTTTATGCTGAATGTTTGAATGCCACGAACTAACAAACTGACCAAACTGACGTGGAGACTGAAAAGTTTCTCTTGGACCTTCTATTTAAAGGTTTCAGGTACTTTGATATTCAACAGCCTTTGATACGCTGGAATGATGACGTCATCAGCAGGAACGTTCCATCTGGTACTTAAGCCCAGAGGGGCGTGTCGAGTAAAGAGGGGCGTGTCCAACAGCGCGTTTCAGAATGTGACTGCCTCGTCATGTGATTGGTGGGAAATAGAGGAAGTGTTCTGGGGGATCTGAGGTGAGTCTGATCAACTGTTATGGCAGCATAATCAGCCAACATGTAACAAAACTGTAGAAATGCTGGCGGTTCAGGTGCAGCAGAAGGGGAGGAGTCAGAGAGACACTCAGAGTTTGTTGGATAAAACCTGCCAGCAGCAGGTCAGGGTCACAGAGTCCGTCACCACGGTAACCGACTCGCCCCTCAGTCCGTGCCGTGATGAGGCAAAGCCGAACAAACCAATAAAGGCATGCACGAGGCAGAGAAGGAGCAGCAAGAGCAATACGAAGAACTGAAGGAAAAGCATGCAGAAAATAATAAAAAGACGGAAAGTCTTGGAAAAGCATTGAAGAAACTTGAAGAAGCGAATTTTGAAACCATTTCTGCTATCAGAACCCTCATCCTCCAAAACAAAGATTACCTAATACTAACTTTACTGAGAAAACAGGGTTGAAAAAGAAAAAAACTGAAGACTAAAAGAGCTTTTGTTAGTGTTAAATTTAACATTGATGTGTTAAAATGGATGGACATTTACTAACAATAGATTTTTGTAATCTAATATCTAGTTTTGAACTCTGGGGTGAGATGTATGTTGATGATTTACATGAGGCACACAATGCATTTTTAAATATAATTAAAATGAAGGAACACTTTTTAATGAGAGTTTAGCATCAGGTCAGATAAACTTCTGGAATCAATCAATGCATCAATCAATCTTTATTCTAGACACAAAGATGGTCCATAGTAAAGTAAAATGAAAGAGATAAAACACATACAAAATGATAAATAAGATAACAGGTTCTAAAAAAAACCACACACAGCATGATATTGTTGTTCACTGAGTCACAAATAAATGATGACGCCAGTGATTCCACAATCTGGAAGTAAATCTGACTGTACTCAGTGCAGGGTTTACTAAAATTGCAATTATGCCATTGCATGACAGATAATCTACATATATGTATGTGCAGCAGCAAACCACAGCAGGACATGTGGGTACAGCAACATTTACAAACATATGGCTAGCACTACTCCATCTAGGTAGTTTGAGTAGTAGCCTCATGGCATCATTGTGTGCTACAAAAAGTTTCTGCATGCTGCCTCTTTTGTATTGTCACCACAAATGGGCAGTGTCCATTGGAGTACAAAAGGCTTTAAAAAGAGCTATTTTAACAGAGGGTGAGCACATACCAAATTTTCTGATCAGCATATTAGCATGTGCATACATCATACGACACTGCCTATAAATGTCACGATCATCAGACAGGTCATCTTTTATGTAATGCCCCAAGTATTTAACCTCACTGCATATGTTAAGAACAGCTCCAGACAAGCAGAACTCAGGAGTTATCAGATGCTTATCTGCCTTACTTCTAACAATCATAATGTTGCTCTTCTTGGCATTATACTTTATGTCAAAGTCATAACTGTACTGAGAGCATACCCTTAATAATCGTTGGAGGCCAGCACTGTATGGACATAGGACCACCAAGTCATCTGCATACATCAGGTGGTTAATTATGTGGTCACCAACCATACAGCCTGTTTTACAACAATTTACAGTGTATGACAAAAGTGAGTCCACCCCTCACATTTCTGCAGATATTTAAGTATATCTTTTCATGGGACAACACTGACAAAATGACACTTTGACACAATGAAAAGTAGTCTGTGTGCAGCTTATACAACAGTGTAAATTTATTCATCCCTCAAAATAACTCAATATACAGCCATTAATGTCTAAACCAGCGGCAACAAAAGTGAGTACACCCCTTAGTGAAAGTTCCTGAAGTGCCAATCTTTTGTGTGGCCACCATTATTTTCCAGAACTGCCTTATCGCTCCTGGGCATGGAGTTTACCAGAGCTTCACAGGTTGCCACTTTAATGCTTTTCCACTTCTCCATGATGACATCACGGAGCTGGCGGATATTCGAGACTTTGCGCTTTTCCATCTTCCGCTTGAGGATGCCCTAAAGATGTTCTATTGGGTTTAGGTCTGGAGACATGCTCTACTGCAGAAGATACCAAAGGTTTTTTTTAAATTAAACATTGAATAAACGTACATATATAATACAACAAGATACCAAAGTTGTATACAAAATCATATTCAAGACGCTTCCTTTTTTTGAGGGGACCCATTGGTTCCTGTAACAACACATGACAGCCTTCTACCCAATCACAGCGAACATTTCAAATTAAACGGCACGGATTGACCAATGAGGCTGAGAGTATGGCTTAATCCCACCTTCCACTGTCTAAACGTCATCACTGAGAAGTCGTTCATCCCTGGAAGTGGTTTAAATTAGCTCACTGAACCGGTATGGCACTTAACCGTTTTACAAATACAAATTAAAGGAATGGCATTGCTTTCCGGTTATGCTTCTGTATCCGTAGGTGTCAACAGTGTCGTCGCTCGTGTACATCTAGTTATCCTCCCCTTTTAAAGGCTAGCATTGGGGCTAATTAATGCTATCTGATAGATTTCTTTGCTTCTTAATAATCTTACCCAGTTAGCTTTCCAACAGCTAACTCACGGCTTGCATCTGTAATTAATTCCTACAGGTTTCTTCCGTCCGTATTTCCGTTCCTCATTGAGCTTATCAGCATGAGTGATCCGTGGCAGGAGTGCATGGATTACTGCATTGAGGTCACCAAACGGGCTGGAAAGGTAAGAGGGCCACCCCACAATTGCAGGACATTATCTGTCCCACCCATGAATTTGAAAATAATGCATACTAGTTAAAATACTAGAACATACACAGGCAAACAGTGAGTGACATGACAAAGAGGAACTGAGTTGTGTGCATGGTTAGACTAAAGGTCGATCCTCCTCTACTTTTAATAAAATAATCAAGCATTTTTCATAGCTCACAAGGGTTTAATCCGTTGCCTTTATAATATGGTTTGGATTATTATATGAATAGTGTATTTGAGCAAATCAATACTAAAATTACTGAAACAAACATGGGAGTATTGAAAAGTTAGGCAACGTGTTACGAAAGTTGTTTAAATTAAGTCTTATCTGAAATTGAATGAGTATTCAGTGTGAGGGTGACTATCTTTAACTTTATAGTCAAGAATTTATCAAACAATATTTTTTAAATTACTTTTTTAGGTTAATTGGCAATTAAAATATCTCACAAAGAGCGTACCTTTGATGCCTGAGCTGGACAAATCTAATTTTTGGTGGTTTTATTATTTGTTTTTCCTAAATTCATAACAGAATATTAAAAAATAAAGGTTCAATTATTTAATACAATTTTTGAAGCCTAAATTATCCAATTGTAGAATGACCCAGAAGGCACTACTGAAGCTGCTCTTATTTGATTTGATTGTGGTGATTATGGTTAACACCAGTGCTTATGGAAATGCACTTTGAGTGCAAATAATAACCTTGATAGCATGTTGTTCTTTTTTTTTTTTTTTTTCCCATTTTTTTCAAAAAAGAGATGCTAACACATAATTATTATGGGTTTCATCCATTACTGTGCAGACACATGCTTGTAGGTCTGGTCAAATATGAAATGCTGCTCCTGAGTGATGCTCTTGAATAATGGCCAAAAAAAACCCCAACAAACAATAGAGAAAATAAAATAAAATGTTTTTGAAGTAACGTTGAAATTTCTGATTTAAACTGTTATTATTTTATCCTCCTACACATTTGTTGTATCATGTTTGCTAGGTCACACTGACCTCGACCTTTGACCGCCTGATTCTTGTCAGTTCATCCTCGAGTCTGTTTATGCCCAAATTAATGAAATTTCCTCAAGGTATTCCTGAGAATGCCTCTGGCCACAGCTGGCCCTGGAGGAGGCATGGAAACACTTACAACACTCTCATAAAGTATATACCGCAATAATTTTGGATGCATAACGGAAAGAGGGGTCAGCTTTGTGTATCAGTGATATAGCTTGTGTCATAAATTATTTAGTGTTAAAAAAAATGCAGACTTGAATTCAGCGTATTGAGCTCAGATAAAATGGGTGTTTCAGTTAGATGAAAGCATCTCACGTGTGCAACATGTAAATAAAGTATAGAAATCAATATTTGTTTAAATGAAGCCAAGATTGAGCATGCATGCATGTACGGACTGCCATCATAATCCATTTTCTGGCCGCTAACCAGACCCGAGATTACATTTGAGTGTGATATGTTTTTCTGTGTTATTCCGGTGCTTCTATCTGTGAAACCTGCAGAATTAGAAACAATAATTACGACTTTGAGCTTTGGAGCCTAGACACCTCGTCATCTGTGGCCCATTACCAACATATGTTAACACCAACATGTGAATCTAATTAAAGCAGCAGATGTAGTCAGTCATCCAAGAAATCCCTTTACTCCCACTGTTGTGTTTCTGCCAGATGATCAGCGAGGCGCTCCAGAAGGACATCGCCGTCATGCAAAAGAGCTCGCCAGTTGACCTGGTGACCGAGACGGACCAGAACGTGGAACGGCTCATTATATCTTCCGTCAAGGAAAAGTACCCAACGCACAGGTACGCTGCTTTATTGGAAAACGTGGACATGAGAGATGGGACATGAGCTGACTGATCAAAGAAGATGAGAAGAATACTCATAATTTATTACGGTTTAACAGATTTCGCCATCAAATGGGGGGTGGGGCGTTATAGCCTCAGACTACCAAATTCCAAGCGTGAATCTATAAAAGCAGTGTGTCAGCAGCGGCATTGCGGTGCAATACTAGTGACATAGCATAAGTCAAATGTATTTTTTTGCTTTTCCACCTTTGAAACCACGTTGGTAGTTTCCGTCCAACTTTTGCTTGCACTGGCGTGCAACTAGCGAGCGCTCCAGTGACGCTCGGTGAGGTCGCTGCACCGCAGCAGCTGTTGGCATCTCACAGCCTGTTTCGACGGTGCATTTTTTATTTCTTTTGCCTCACGCAGACGTTCCCTCCTTTAGCAGGAACAGTTTTCTTAGATATTTTGTGAAGTACTGTGCTTTGTCGGAGGTTGTTGAAGTACCTCCCTTTTGAGGTACTAAGTAGGCCATCGGAGGCTGACATGCTGCTCTTGTTTTCAGCCGTGTCTGAGCTTCCGTTGTTGTATCTGTCTTAGGGAACACATGGTGTCGCTTTCACACAGTAACACAGTATGACTTTTTTAGTTTTATTTTTTTCCTAAGCATCAAATCTGGGAGTTTAAACAGACTTACAGTTAACTGTAAATATTAATATTTATGCGCTGCTTTAAAACCTTTATTTTTTCACAGCCTGGAATAAAGATCTTAGTTCTATTTATTTGTGCCTGCCTAAAACTTTATTCTACCAGATCTTAAATGACTGCTACCAGCATCTGAAACGTTTATAGAGCGTAAGTACAAAATGTAGATTTCTCCAAGGGAAGGTGAAAACTAGAAAGGACACGACTGCAGAGTTGCTTATTGTTGCTTACAGCCTTGGTGGAAACCCAATATTACATATTCTGGACTGAAAGGAACACAGTGGGTGTCATGTGCGGAGTCATTACCGTACCTTTGTTCTCACCTTTTCTGTCTGTCACTTTGAAGCTTTATAGGTGAGGAGTCCGTAGCAGCCGGTGCCCCCAGCGTCCTCACTGATAATCCCACTTGGATTATCGACCCTATCGATGGCACCACCAACTTTGTTCACAGGTAGTACCATCTGCGATTAAATACTGTAAAAATCTCTCAGATACAGCACCAGTTTTGGTTTTTTTTGTTTTTTTATCTTTGTGGCTCCTCGACTATTTTTATCTTCTAATTAGATTCTTTCTTGGATTGTCCTCTCTGTCAGGGATAATTAGACAACCCAGATGAAACTGAACCGATAATGGAAACAGATTCCTCTGAGCTTAAACCTAAAGGGATTTCCATAATTGAATGCTTTATATTGTAACATTCTCTTGAGCAGGTTCCCGTTTGTGTCTGTATCAATCGGCTTCACAGTGAAGAAGGAGGTATGCTTTATTGTACGCAAACCACTCGTGTATTTAAACTGTGATGTTTTTGATTATATGAAACATTAACATAATCACAGCCCCATTAACCCAGTGAACTTCTAAATATTAGCACAGTACATTTCTCCTTTCATACAGCTGCTGTTCTGTTTTAACCAGCACCACATTAATCAGTGCTGTTTTCCATGCTGCTGCTTGGTCTCAGATAGAGTTTGGGATTGTCTACAGCTGCATCGAGGACAAAATGTACACTGCACGGAAAGGAAAGGGCGCATTCTGCAATGGAGTCCCTATCAAGGTGTCTGGACAAGAAGGTGAATATTGATGTGCTATACTTGGAGTTGCAGTTATGAAGACATCCACCAGGTGGAGCTAAAATCCTTTGCTTGTACCAACAACTGGCTGTATCTCTGTTTCCCCAGAAAAAGGAAACCTGCTGCTGTTTTTTTTTTTTTTAAATGCGTGGATGTATATTTTATTTATTAATATGGTTTTTCTTTTTTGTTTCCACCCAAGACATTAGTAAATCTTTGGTGCTGACAGAAATGGGCTTCAAGGAGGAACCCGAGCAATTCAAAACAATGCTGGCCAACATCAGGAACATCCTTAGCATCCCTGTGCATGGGTAAATATGCACTTATTTAGAATCTGTACTCTGTACATCCAGTGTCAGTTTAATACCACAGCAGACGTCCCCCTGAGCAGCTGCTTCGTCAGAAATGCAACAAAAGAACAGCTGGTGTATTTGTTTACAGTAAAACCAAATCATTGTAATTAAGAATTGCCGCCACAGTCTGATCTTATGCAGGTGTTCTCTCTCACAACAACAGCGGCAGCGGCAGCAGCAGCAGTGCAAAGTGAGCGCTTACTGTGGCAGCTGCGTCTTGTTCCACTAGTGCCCTTAAAGGTGGTGAAACATGCTGAAAATGACAATGATGTTTGTTTTGATGCTTCTTTTATGGATGATTGCGCTTAGTGCTAACCTCTGCGACCTGTAAGATTGTTTCCTGTGACTTCTTGACAATAAAAGCCGCTCTTCTAGCCATCCGATGCAGAGAAACTCGTGTCTTTTTCAAGTCTGATGAAAAGGAGGTGGAATGCAGCGTGCGTTGTCAGATTCTACAGCCAACATCACATTTGTTAGCTTGGTAGCTGGATTGTAAAATTATTGATTGGATTTTGCTGAAATTTTTTTTTTTTCTTTTTCCCTACCATAAATTATTGTTGGATATCCTGAAAAGCTTAACAAATATCAGGGATTATAACTGTAAAACCACAGAACCTACTTAACTCTTACCAGAACAGCTGGAAGTTAAAAGCGAACATCCCGTTTCTGTTTACAGAATCCGCTCCCCGGGCAGCGCGGCTGTCAACATGTGTCTGGTAGCGTGCGGATCGGCCGATGCTTACTACCACATGGGCATCCACTGCTGGGACATGGCTGGAGGGGCAGCAGTTGTTAGCGAAGCTGGAGGAGTCGTCATGGACATTTCAGGTGAGTCACTGAGACAGCAGGAGCTCCTCAAACAACGCTGAACTTTCCTAAGGGTGCTGAGTCACTGGATGAAATGGAAAAAGAAAAAAAAAAAGTGGAAGGATTGCTGCAGGAGCCTGCTGTACAGAACAAAGCAGCAAGAATGGGCTGCTGTTCTGCCAGTGCAAACACAAAAGAAGTTATTTTTATGAATAATTTACTGTCAATAGTTCTTGTTGTTCTTTTTTTTTTTTTATTCTTCTTGCTGCTCATAAAAGCATGTGAAACAGTAAGAGAGGAGGAAAGGGCTGCTCCTGGCTTTGTACTGGATACAGAGGATTTTGATCCTAAATTTGGGCATAACAGCTACCCTGACATTTAGTGTGTTAAGAAAGCTGTAGTGTTTCTCTAGTTTCACAGCTGCAGCGCTACTAAGAATAAGCTCAGTTTTGATTTATGAAGCTGCTTATTTAAAAAGTGCAGTGACAGAAAGCATGTAGCTGGTGGGGCAGGCTTCTTAGTCATCAGTGTTTACCAGAGTCCCATTTTTAAAAAATTAGCTGAATGTCCTCTCAAACATCTGATCCTTTTTAATGTGAAACTTGAAAATGAGTAAGGTACTTGGATTTTGCAAATAGATGAGCCACATCCTCCTCATCTGCTTCTATCTTGAGCTTATTACTTTATTACCTTCGTCACTGTCTTGCATCATTGATTGGGTCGTGCAGCAAGTCAAATTACTGGAGCACATGCAGCGTGTATGTATGTTTACATAGAGAGCAGTGTGTCGTGAGTAATAATCGAAGAGAAATTATGTGTATGTGCTTCAATGCTCACTAAGCATTTTGTTAGATGCACCTCTTCAGCTGCTCCTTAATGCAAATATCTACTCAATCACATGGCAGCAGTTCAGTGCATTAAGTGACTTTGAATGTGGCATGGTGTCGGTGCCAGACAGGCTGATCAAAGTATTTGAGAAACTGCTGATCTACTGGGATTTTTCCCCACACAGCCATCTCTGGGGTTTATAGAGTAAAGTCCAAAAAAACAGAAAATATCCAGTGAGCGGCAGAGGTCAGAGGAGCCTGTCCAGACTGATTTGTGCTGATAGGAAGGCAACAATGACTCAAATATTTATATATTGATATTTCATTTATTTGTTTTAATTGAGTAAAGGCCGATATCTAATAGCCAACCATGATTTGATAAAGAATTTTAATTGTAGCTGGGGCAGCAACTAGTGATCATTTGTCTTTCCAGCCATCCGTTTTCTTCTGCTTATCAGTTCAGGGTTGCACTGGGGCCACATCGAACTGGAGCTTATCCCAGGGCTGCGCTGTCACGAGAGGCAGGGTCGGTCAGGCTGTCAGTCTGTGGTCGGGCTAACACGGAGAGACAGACCACCATTCGAGCTCACAGTCACTCCTGCGGCCTATTAAGAAGCTCACATGCATGTGTTTGGACTGTGGGAGGAAGCTGGAGGATCCAAAGGAAATCCACGGAAGAACACGGAGAAGATGCAAACTCCGCACAGAAAGGCTGTGAGGCGCCAGTGCAAACCACCACATCGCCATGCTGCCCACCTTTTTTTAAGTCCTCGTATCTCGTCCTCCGAAAACCTCAAATTTCCATTTTTATTTTCATTTTAGAAGTTGCTACAAGATAAGATAATGGCCCGTTTAAACGTTCAGCTTCAATAACAGCCCAGAAACACACGTTCAGGGCGATCAGCTGGTTACTCCCACACACATCTTTTTTTTTAACATGCACTACTTACGCGCTGTCAGAAACGAGTTGATAATTTAACCACGTCCACTGTAACACTGAGCCAAAGAGGAGAGTGCGATTCATTATTTCTTGTCTCTTTTAACCAGGTGGAGCGTTTGATTTGATGTCTCGCAGGCTGATTGTGGCCAGCAGCAGAGTGATAGCAGAGCGCATCGCGAAGGAGATAACCGAGTTTCACGTTGGCAGGGACGACACAGACGACTAGTTGAGTGCTGCGCTCCCCTCGACCCGCTCGAGTCACACAAACGCCCCCGTCTGTACTGTACGTTAGCAGGTCTCGAGCCCGTCTTTGCCTTAAGAACCAAATGTGTAAACTTAACCTCTGAAGGACGTCCGAGTGAGTTCAAGGATTCAGAGCTGACACTTTCTGCTTTTGTTGTAAATTCATTGTTGCATTTCAGCACTAAGTTGTTCATAGATGTAGACTTTGGATTCTGTTGTAATTTAAACAGAAATGGTCTTCTGAATGCCCTTCTTCACATGTGTTTTTATTGTGATGTTTTTAATTTCTTAGTATTTATTTATTCATGTAAATGCCAAAAGGAACATAAAGAAATCTGATGGTTACACTCCCTCAACACAGCACCGTGGAACCGACGTTAGTGTTTGAGTCATCACTAGTTTGCACTTTGTAATGCAAGTATATGTGTGCCTACAACTACTGTACTGTACAACTGTATTCTTTGCCAAGCCCAAAGGATACACTAAGGACGTTTTTCAAAATGTGCGCTTGTTTCATGTGTTTTTGTAAGACTGCAATAAAGACAGCAAATAAAAGCACTATAAATATCTCTTACTCACGACTGCTCACTTTTTCTGTGACTCAGAAATAAAATTGAGAGCTCTGCAGACTGGCATCAGCATGCAAGCACGTAGTTGCGGCGGTAAACCGAGGAAGGAAGGTAAACTGCAACAGAGCCTGCGCATGAATATTTTCTACTGGACAAAATGCTGACAGTGCAGATTTTAATATGCATGACACAATATCGCCGACATGTACCACAGCCGGTCTCTGCATGTGCTGTCTGACTCAAATACCTCAGTGGCATCTTAACAACAGTCTGAATCAGTGAGTTGGTGCTTTGACCTTAAAAAAAAAAAAGATAAATCTATAACTTCCCCTGAAGAACATCTGAGTGGGTTTATTAAATATTAAGAGATTCGATTTTAAACCACCTTTCTGCTTTGTGTGTGTGTGTGTGTAAACATTGGCATTCAAAGGTACACATTTTCTGGTGTAACAAATTTAACAGGTGTGATGAAGGACTTTTGTCTGCATTTTTTATGGTAGTGTTCTTTTAGTATTTACATCCATTTATGTGAATGATTCAGCTAGAAAAGAATAAAGGATTTTAATAAATTACTGCAGAAACTTCAGAATAAGTGTTCAAGTTCTGACAGTAATATTGTTTTTCCATGTAGATTGGATTTACATACATTTGTATGTAAATTTCCACCCTACAACCATCCATTTTCCTACCTGTTTATATCTTTTATTTTCAAAATGGATAGTTTTTTTTTGTGAGCATGCTATAAAGAGAGCAAATATCCAGGTAGTGGCAGCTCTCTGGGGAAAAAAAATGCCCTGTCGATGCCACAGTTCAGAGCAGAGTGGTCAGATAGGCAACAATAGCTCAAATAACCGCTCATTACAACCAAGGTATGCAGAAGAGCATCTCTGAGCATACAGCACACCGAACCTTGAAGCAGAAGACCACACTGGGTGCCAGTCCTGTCAGCTAAGAACAGAAAACTGAGGCTAAAATTTGCATAATTCTCACCGGAATTACACAAGATTGGAAAAACGTTCCTGATCCGACGATGTTTAGATGCCAGGGTCCATGTTTGGCCTAAACAGCATGAAAGCGTGGATCCATCCTGCCTTAGAACCAAATCAGCATTGTTTAAACATCACAGCCTACCTGAGTATTATTGCTGACCGTTCCATTTATGACCACAGAGTCCCCATCTCAGTAATTTCCCAACATCTGGTATTATTGAAGTATTATTTTTTATTTGATCATTTATTTGTTTGTATTTATTTGTAGATGCAGTACTGTGTCTGTGCTACTGTGTATTACTCTATTATTTTTCTTTTTTTGAAGCTACTAATTCTGTTTCTTTTTTTTTTTTTTAAAAAAGGATGCTGGCTGTGCATGCTTACAGTTCCAGTGCTAAATATTCACTGTCTGGACTTGCTTCCTCTGAAATGAAGGGAAATGGTCAAATTTGTCAAGATGCCTAAGTCAAGATGTGTTGCTCAATCCAACAAGACGGTCCTGTGAAGTTATCCTGTGTTACTGTGAGAACACGAAATGCTCCCATGCTCTTTATGCCATTAATATGTTATTATGTTCAACTATTATTGCAAATAGAAAAATGTCTCTGCATCCATTGTCAGGAAAGGCTCCCAAACACCTCAGTGGCAGCTTAAAAGAGGCCTGAATCAGCGATGTGTTGCTTTGACCTAGAAAAATGATAAATCTATAAAATAAAAGCATGAACAAGAAAAATGTCTCTTGCGGCAAACAGGAAACCAAATAAACAGCAAACAGGCCTCTGACACTCTATAAAATACTAGAAGAAAAAAACACTTGCTGCTATTGTTGTGATTTAGTAGAGAGATAAAAGCATTCGCAGCTATTACACCATGTAAAATTCTCTGCTGCATTTCCCCTGCCCTTTCAGCCAGTGCTGCAGAGACTGCACATGCAGAGTGTGGACTGCCCCCTGGGCTGATGAGCTCTATAAAATAGTCCAGAGTTTTTCTCTCCACGGGCTGTTTTTTCAGCCCGCGCTAGCTGATGGTTAATAAATGGGTCTAAAATACTCTACTTGAGCAAACTCCTGCTGCACATGTTGCAACCCGCCCTTCCACAGAAATCAATGGTGTGTGTGTTTGTATACAACGGGGGTGGGGGGTGGGGGGTGCAGACATAATCACCAGTGTTGAGAATGGCTTCTGAAGTCAGTCAGCTGAAAGCCAGCGCTTCCTTTTCCAGCTTCACCTTCACAGATGTTAAACAAATCTAGTTAGTTCCTTGCAGCTTTAAAATTTAAATCCCCCCCCCGCCCTCCCCACCCCTTTGGCTGTAGAGTCATTACAGGTTCTGATTGCCTGTAAGGAAATGCTAACCATTGTTCTTTAAAAAACTGCAGAGGCTGTGCTTTTCATATCAAACATGTGTCCTTGGAGACTGAAATCAGGCTCCAGGAACACCTTTGAATAGCTTCAGTTGGGCTTTTATGTACAATTTACTTTTTTTCTTTGTCTCAGTCAATTTTCTTATCATTGTGTGCTCTGTTTATGGTTATGATTATGGTCATTGTTTAGGAGTTGTAAGACCTCCCTCCCCTGCAACATAATGAAACACTCCCACTATTAAATTATTTGACAAAGAACTTGGTCGTGCCTTTTTTTCTGTCTCCTGAGGCTATTGTGACTTTTGAAAGCTAGACTTCGACATGGTTGACAACTGAACATTACAGTGTAAATAGATGAAGCTGGGGTACTGACTGAACAATTTCAGCAACTCTTTTTTTTTTTTTTTTTTAGTGGAAATGGGAGGAAGTGATTGTAGATTAAGCACTAGCAGCGTGTCAGAAGAAAAAAAATTATTATTCCAGTTGTACCACCAGGCTATAGTTTACACCCACTCACCCATCTATTCATTCACCCATCCATCCAACTAGTTATCCAACCACAGTGATGAGGGTTGGTGCCCTACTTAGCTGACATTAGGAGAAAATTGGCATATGAGTGGGATGCCGGGACACAGTTTTCAACCATTTACCCAGCATTTGGGCAGATTTCTTAGTTTTCCAGTATTTTGATTTAACTAAATATCAACCTGCTAACCTAAGCTGTATGCACGTGATACTCTGAGATAGTAAACTCTTATTATTATGCATTAGCATGCTCATGTTAGCATTAGCTCAAAGCATTGCTGTATTTTAGGTCCATTCTCTCAGAGCTATCAGCACAGACTCATGTCAGTTTATCATCTCATGATGGATGAAAATGTACCATTTGGGTCTGTGAAGCACTTTCAGTCACATTTATTTGGATGATAGAACATGCAATGCCAAGTCCACTTAGCAAATCCCTGTAGGAATAATGGCAGGTTGTTAGCAGACACCCCGCAGCCCTCCATCAGGAAGAATTTCCACTTGCTGCAATCTAAACCACTGGCCTCAAGCTTCCTACTGCTCTGCTGTACAGAGAAGGGAAACTGGAGCCAGCCCCCTGCTGGCCGGCAAATTCCAATCAAGTGATGAAGAACAATGTTGATTTTGACATCCCAGACTGCAGATTTAGTTCGTAGCTTATTTCTCCTCACTTCAAAGCAAATCCTTGACAGTTCCAAAAGGTCCAGTTGGCAGCGTGAAATATATCTTAAAGTTTTAATCGTCTAATTGTTGTCTTTTATTGTCGAAGAAAACATGCTTTCCTGCTCTAAAGACATTTCAGTGGTAACTCTTCTACTATGCTAACTTTAATATGAAAAGTTGCTTATAAAAAAGTATCTCAGTCTATGGAAATAAAAGTAGACCAAACCCATAATTTGATTTATTTTTGACTCTCTAGGAATGCTGCCAGTCAGTTCCTCCACCGACTGAAATATAAAGTATTTTGTACAAGTGCTCCCAGCTCCCAGAAGAATACACCGGCTGCCTTTGGCAGTCCTCTGAGTTTCACTCCTGTTGCACCATCAGCGGGTATGTAAAAAAAAAAAACCTTACTATTTGACATATTCCCATAAGATGTGGTGCATATATTCAGGCTGCTATAAGATGAACTGAAATCATTTCCTTATTGGTATTATATTGGATGGATTAGCAGGCAGCAGGTATTTGGGCGCAGACTTGCAAAAGGTCCCCCACAGGTCTTACAGACAAGAAACACACTCAGGCTCAAGGAGATTTGTGTCTCTTTGCAGTTTTGAGTACTTTTTTGTGTCAATGTTTTGTGACTTTTCAGTTCTGAAATTGAATTGCCACCAAGAAATGTTAAGTATCACTTCAAACAGAGGCTCTAGATCAGGGGCCTTTCACTCTTCGGGATGCTGGGTCTGTGCCTGGTAGGCAGTAATCCATCCATTGAGCATCATCGTGAGGCAACATTGCTAATTTGACCAAATTACCACAACACCAATTACATTTCCACGAGCCTCAGCTGTGCGTCGATCTAACACATTACTAAGGTGGAAAACATGTTATAATTTTAAGTGTGAGCATGCTGCTGTGCCGGAGCTACCGCCGAGCTCAGAGCCCCTATTGTCCCCGAGTACAGCTGGAAGTCTTATTGATAGATCAAAAGGGGCTCGGTGACTTGATAAAGCCTCATCTTTCAGGGTGCACCGCTGACCTTCATGGCAGGCCTCAGTTACAGCTGTGATTCAAGGGAACCAAACATCCAAAACATCCATCATCCTGGATAAATTATTCATAACGGACCTGCCAGGGAGACAGCAGGACTGATGCATTTGTTTTGCTTGTCCTGTCACTTTCCTCTGCGTGTCTCCCAACATTTCTGAGAACATCTTATATTTAGTGCACAACGAGGACATCGGGGTGACAACTGCTCTCCTGCAGCTCCCAGTCAAACAACACTTTCAACAAATCCCGCAATGCAATATACCATAGTGAACTGTTTTGATTCGACGGCGGTGGCAAATTTATAACTTTATTAAGGGGATGATGAAGCAGATTTAGCAGGTGTAGTTTTGAAACATTTGCCACTCGTGTTAACATGATGAGTGCGACGGCAAAAAGCTGACTGAACGTACACTATGTTGCCAAAATGGAGCTCGGGGAATTCCAGCGTGGTACCTTGATAGGATGATACCTGTGCAACAAGTCTAGTTGCTGAAACTGAAGCTGTTACAGCTGCAAAGGGTGGGCTGACAACATAGGTGCATGAGCGAATACTTTTGGCAATATAGTGCATTTCGACACGCATGAACCTAAGTTATGCAAGGTGTGGCAGCGTTAACCATTATGCTGTAACGTACTCTGGAAAAAACCATCCTGCCTCATGCAGACATATCACACAAGCTAGAAGATTGCCATGTCACTGTAGTCCTGTTTAGTAATATAGAAGAAGGTCACTTCCCCAGGGTCAGAGGTTGTTGTCTTTAGATATAAACGAGCCACCAGTCTCCATTATCTTCACATGTGAAATCACAAGACAGCTAGAGATTCAACACCATGTCCTTGAGACACATGCAAGATTTTAACGGAACAATTCGTCTTGCAGCAAAGAACTGCTTCATGCGAAACCGCTGTCAGAGTGAGAAGTATTATGATGGCTTGGTAACAAAGTATTTTGTAACGCCTCAGGACCTGAGTGCAGGATGTATTTGAAAGATAGACAGGATCTGAATTATTTCAATGTCTGGACCAAAACATTCAAGACTGGTTTTGCCAGATTTTAATGCCTTTTATTGGACATTTTCAGTGTGAGGTAGCTGTTGTGTCACCTGCAGAAACTGAGATATACATATTTAGATACATAAACATTGATCCATATGGATATCTGCTGTGTTTGCTTCCACTCAGTTCACGGGTATGTTGCAAAGACTATCCAACTTCCATCAGGCACACTGAACAACAGGCATGCACGCACACATAATCGAGACTGACTCACTAGGGGACCTTTCAAACTGTTTTCCACCAGTGGAATACAATAAAAGGACATAAAGAGAACGCTCAATAGCTGTGAAACTGCCAGGAAATATAAAACTAAGCCAAGCTTTGTTTGTCACGCCAAATAATGTGTTAAAATCCAAGTTAAAAAAAAGAAGATTTTGAGCTCTAAATTTCTGCCATAATTTACAATATGATATCAACAGTAAGAGTGGGAATTTTCTGGTATGCATTGTTCAGTATTCTATTATGGCTCAGAGAAATGTATGACAGCATGTGTGTTTTCATGTAGGACAGCCACAAGAATTAGGGAGATACTTTTTAGGATAGATGCACTCACTATTTGCTGAATGTGCCCTCCTGTCGGTGCAGGTTTGCCTGGTTTGGGACAGAATCTTTTCATCCTCTGATTGCTGTGAAGAAGCACGTGAAGGCGGTGCTAGTACTTTTCCCACTTTGTCATGCCAGCCTTTTTAGCTGGCTCATCTCTTCAATGAGGCAATTTAAAGTTAGGCTTTTTGAAAGAACTTGCAGTAGCATTCTCGAGGCTACCCGACTCCATGGGGTAAGGCTTTCTTTTATTCTTCACATTACATTTTTCTCGATGGGGCGTGGATTCTTGACAAAGCATTCTCTGCTCAGACGCACATTAACAGCAGATCTAATCCATGCGCAGCTCACAGACCATATAGTGGTACCTCGGGGCTCAGGGTGTTGAAGGATGGTGTCTTGTCCTTAACATGCAATCCTCTCTGCAGGCCTGCCGTCTGCAAATACTGAAATCACTTTAGCTGCGAGTGTGTTTAAATGTGATATGATTTATGTATCCCTAAGTGGATTACTAACTAATTTTCATTTATGATGGGGCACGATATGCCCAGTCCCTTTCACAACCCTCTTTTCCATACAACCTACTATAAAACTGACATTCTGATAAGCGGAGACTGCGAGCAATAGCCAGGACACTTTTCTTCTTTGAAGAAAAACCCAAAGCAATACCAAAGCGAGAGAGAGAGAGAGAGCTGAAGCAGACAGACAGCGATTTACTTGTGCCAATTAAAGCTTTCTATTAAAAACCAAAAAGTGATATCAGGTAGTCATATTTAATCACAGCAGTCATTTAGAAAGAGTCATATGATAAGCTTCAGCACAATATACATTGCACAACTGCTACACATTTGGCTGATATTGCTGAAAATCGAGCTCCACAGTCTGATGTGGCCCTGAAACAGGACTTTATATAGTGGATATAGTGGATTAAGCCATTCTGACACACTGAGGGAAAGACAAAGACAGGACCATTCAAAAACCTGCCATAACCACATAACCTGTCAGTATAGTGTTCCCCAGTAATAACTGAGATGAACTTATTATTTTTATGAATAATTAAAGCCGCTGCTGTCAAATAAATATTAACAAAATTCAAATTTGAAAGTGTTTACCCTCCACGTAATGCCAGAGGAACATGGTGCAGTCCAGTTGCCAATCAGCACCATTTAATATTCAGGTGATGCGATGCAGCTGGGGTAGCAGCTGGGAGTCTTCCAACACAGTTCAACAGGTAGTGCTGGCAGGAAGCCATCAGGAACTTGGGAACTCAAAGAAAGCTGGGTTGTTTGAAAAGAGTGATTTACTTAAGTGTGTGAAGTCCCAATTCAGAAGCTGTGCTTTTAAGAAGTTGGGCACAGATCTCAATTTATGTAACCCCCCCCCCCTCCAATTTTGTGTTTTCTTGTGTTTTGAATGTTGTGCTAAATGAAGTTGCAGAAAGATTTGTCCCAGTGTCTTTAATTGTAGTGGGCTCGTCTTTGTGAATGCCTCTTGGGATGGAAAAAACAACACATGTTGCATTGTTTAGTTGCGACTTCTGGATGCGTTAATACTTTTGGGTTGTAACAATTTTACGGGGTCTGTTTCTTTTACAGACTCCCCTAAGCAAGCGGAATGGAGGATCCTTGGCAAAAGGCGTATGACTTTGCTGTTGCAGTGGCAAGAAAAGCTGGAGCGGTATGTTTTGAACATCCATTCTACCTTGTACTTAGGATAATATTAAACATCCAGTTTTCTTGGGAATGTTCAGATGGTGGTTTTAAAAAATGTGAAACTGGCCGTAACCCAGACAGTCTTAAACGAGTTAAAAAGGTGGACTGACCGAGGTGCCAACATTTCATTTAATTAGGAAATTAGGAAAGCTGGGGAGAGTGAAATAAGAATCATGACAAAGAGCTCCACTGTGGACCTTGTCACCAAGACTGATGAGAGGGTGGAGAAAATTATCATTGCATCTCTTAAAGAGGAATTTGGAGAAGATGCACACTGGTGAGCCATGCACGCCCACCATCACCTGTGTGTGTATATATATATATATATATATATATATAAAATGTGTTGTATGTGGCAAACTGACACACTTGCTGTCACATTTGGGTATTCCTCACCGATCCACTGCTCCTTCTGTTCTGCAGCTTCATTGGGGAGGAGTCTGTTGCCAAAGGGGAGCCGTGTGTCTTGACCGACAAACCTACGTGGATCATAGACCCAGTGGATGGCACCACAAACTTTGTACATGGGTAACTTTTTGTTATCGCAAACCCAGTAGTCTAAGAAGCCAAAAAAAGGCTACTTTGAAATGATAAAAGATGACCCGTTTAATTGGTTGTAAGCTGTTTTTTTGCATAAATCTTTTCTGGCTGTTTAATGAAACTGATTCACATGAAACTGCTTACAGATTCCCATTTGTGGCTGTGTCTATAGCCTTTGCTGTCAATAAAGAGGTATGTCAAATGAAACAAACTAGATGAAAGTATCTAATCCAAAGGTGTGTGTGCAAACTTGAAAATTAAATCTGTTTCAGGTGGAGTTTGGTGTGGTATACAGCTGCTTGGAGGACAAGATGTATAAAGCAAGAAGGGGGAAGGGTGCTTTCTGTGGTGATGAACCCATTCAGGTGTCTGATATGGAAGGTACAATGTCCTCATGACACATGGTTTGGTCTGTTGGGTTTTGGAAAACTGAAATACCGTTTCTTGAATGGCCACCCTGCTCTGCAGTCACATGATAGAGTTCTTCAGTGTTTCTATGGGCACTCTATTTTATTTATCAAATAAGTATGATAACAATCAGACAATATGATTAATGAAGGATGCGTTAGTGACTCTATAATTAGGGGTACATTTCAAACCAAGTAAGTCACGGGGTCAGTGGTGACACAGCTGACAGACTTCTCAAACACAATGTGAATAACTTGATGGATATTGAGTGAGTTTTAAAAACACCTTTCACAAGTGTTAATGATATTTGAACAAGTAATGAAAAAAATATATACAAAAATGTGTTAATTTGAATGGCAAATGGTGCGAAAAGCAAATTCTCATGTTTTCTGCAAAAAGAAGGGGTGGAACCGGTTGACTTTGAATTTAAAAATGTAGCCCCAATCTAAAATTGATCTGAAATGAATATTTAGTCAAATTGATAAATTCGACATGTGAACATGAAATGTACCAAAAATGCGCTCGGAGTAAAGTGGGAACTTGACCTTCCATACTAAGAATCTTTTCACTTGCAGACATTAACAAGTCAATTATCATTTCTGAGCATGGAACTGATAGAAGCCCAGAAAAAGTAACCAAGATCTTCTCCACCATGCAAAAGATCCTCTGCATCCCTGTGCATGGGTAAGTGTGCCTGCATTGAAAAATACACTGTGCACTGTACCTAAAGAGCCACAATCCATTACCACAGGGATTTTTGCAGCCATAGCTCAACAAGTAACTACCTTTGCATTTTTTTAAATTAAAGTTGTATGTGTATATTTATCAAAAAACAGGAAAAATGCATAAATTGCTGTCAAGTAAGGTAACAGGCTCATATCTTACTGTATGCAGATCAATCCAGCCTGCTCTCATTAGCTGTTAAATACTCTAGTTTTTGTCTCGGCGCCTGGTGTACAAACAAAGTGTCCTTTCTGTCTCATATGGAGGTTTGTAAATAACTGGTTGGCACTGTGTTTAATTGCAGAGGGTAATCTTGAACCAGGAAATGGGATTATTTTTGAAGGGTTATATTAAGCTGAACTACCATCTTTATCCAACCATAACCAGCTAGTGAAAGTTAATGGTAGCAAAAGTTTTATGCCAGAGGATACCTTATCTGATACGAGCAGTAATGAGTTCAAGACCAAATCATTAAAAATGACAGCTAGATGATGAAATGTCCTTAACTCTACAAATGTATTGCTGTCTTTCCCCTTGCTTATCTGTAAATATGTAAAGTGTCTTGTGCCATAATTCAGTGTGTTCCACGTAAGTTGATGACTCTCCATCCAAATGTGTTAAGGGTTGGAAGTGAACTTGGCAGTAAGATACGACTGCTGCAGCTGACCAGTGTGGCGCGGCGTCTTCCTCACAGCTTCTGTAATTCCCATTGTCCCTCTACGTTCATTTTTCTGTCTGATCTTTCCTGACAGGCTACGCGGGTCGGGAACAGCTGCTACCAACATGTGTCTGGTGGCGACCGGGGTTGTTGAGGCTTTCTTTGAGATTGGGATCCACTGCTGGGACATTGCTGCTGGTGCGATTATAGTCAAAGAAGCTGGAGGTGTCCTCCTGGATGTCGATGGTTCGTATGCTTGGAAATCGTCACGAAACAGCTGATCATGTAGCATTTGTGCTCAGAAACAAGAGTTATTGAATATCATGGATGAGGCGGTATTTGTTCGTTGAAAACACTGACTGCAGGAGAAGCCCTTCTTAATAAAGGCTTTGTTTGACAATTTAGGGGGACCGTTCGATCTGATGTCTCGGAGGATGGTTTCGGCAAACAATGAGATTATTGCTAAACGGATCATCGAGGAAATAGAAATATTCCCAGTGGTGAGGGATGATGCTCCAGCAGAGAAGTGAGAAGACCCTTAAAGGCAGTTTACACTGAATTTCAATTCCACTGAAAAATGAGAACAAGAAAAGCTCTTTCACAGTTTTGTCTGAATAAAGTCTCTGCTCTACTCGGTTGTCTTAATGTGAGTTGAATGGCTGCATATTTGGCATAAGTTGGTCACTTTAACAGAGTAAAATGGGTATGATTTTGTATACGTGCACAGTTTGCCTCAGGCTCGCAATGTGTATAATTATAACAATGTATGATGGCAGTCTAGCCTTAAAACGGAAGGTTTATTGGCTAGATTTCCAGTCATTCGGTTTATCTGCAGTACCAGTAAGATGGAACTGGATGAATTTCATCCAAGTGAATGGAGTCCCTTGATGGACACTGATCCAGTCAAGTGTCATTAGTGTGGTTAACACTACTCCTGTTCCCACAATTTATTCCCCATATTAATGTTCACCACTAGAGGTCAATAATGCATTAGGAATTCAGTGGGATCTGCAAGAGTATTTTTTTTTCTCTCCCTCCCCTGTAGCTGCTGCATTTCTTAAAATAAAGGATGTCTCTGTTCTCTGGTTTAACAACTGACAACATTCTCCAAAGTGTCTTTAAACGTGTACATTGTCCACTGTGTGCAGTGAAGTTGCCCAACTTAAAGGCATTTTTAATATCATTTCTGCACTCATGCCCCTGATTTGTAAATAATCATTTTTTGCTTCACAATGAACCTGGAAAAAAAGGGTAGAGGAGCAAGCTGAGAGTGAAAAGAAGCACGAATGGAGCAACAAGACAAACAGTGGGAACAGCAGCAACAATAACAGCAGGAGGTTGGGTAGGGAGTGCTAAGCTGAAGGGTCCATGATCGTGTTTACACTGCTGACTTTGAATAATAAATAACTGCGGTTATTGTGTGTAATTATGCCCCCGTACACATCTGCCACTGCGGTATTGTACGATGAAATATGCGATTGAACAGAGATGTTCGTCAGTCAAATGGCAAAATCCATTTCAATTCCACTTTTCACCATCTGATGTGTAATACAAGACTTTTTTTTTTTAAAACATGGGGGAGAATGGAGAGGGATTATGTGCTGCAATGGAGGCTTGCAGATAATAGTTGCAAATACAGTACATCTTAACATTTACTTGAACTTGCCTGAAGTGCCAGATGGCTGGAAATTGCCTAGTAGGACAATACAGTAAATGCCACAGAGGTCAGAGAGCGCCCCACAAGCTCATAAAAGTCAATTTAGCATATTTACTTGAAACTATCTGCTCTTTCTGTATCTTGTAAAGCGAGCTTATTTCATAATCCAGGACCATTAGGGTTATGGATGATTAAGCTTTTTTTACATCTGCTTTGTGTGCCACAAGATCTGATGCATTATACACTGTTGATCTTTACAGGTTGTATAAAACACAGCCCAAACCCCACATAGTATGTGAATGAATTTTTATCAGTGTCTTTTAATTCACAGTATGATTATATCACATCTCTAAGTTTTTTCTACAAAAGCACGGTATTGCACGCAGTAAAGCTTTGTTATCCATTCATTTACTATAATAAGCATTTAAAAAAAATAATAGGTCTGCTAATAGCTACACAGACTGTTATGAACAATGTGTGGATCTCAGATCACTAACAAAAGTTTAGCCAGTTGTTTGTGTAAAATCGTGCACCTCAGAAAACTGCAACTGTGATCGTCTAGACAGGATTGTGATCTGGACAGTGACCACTCCAAAAAAAAAAAAAAAAAAAAATGGAGTGCCACATAAATATTGGAAACTGTGCTGGGAAAGCACAATCTAAAGAGTAATGGATGCGCCCAAATGACCATATGGATTACTTTACATCTGCTGTGATATTGCCAAGATTTCAATGGCCAAGTGAGAGTAGTGTCAGCATCTAAAGAGCGGTGAAAATGAGTGCTTGACCCCAAAAATACCTTTCAAATGTACACTGATAACACACATGCGCGCTTACAGAATTAAGACAGATGACAGGAAAGAAACATGGACCCAAACAGACTCTAAGGAAGTGAAGCCTCATTCTTTCACACAAGTGGGTTAGAGTGAATAGCCATCTGCTGATGTGCTGCTCATGCACAAAGCTTGCGTCCATTACCTTTTTACATATGTCAGATATTGCATTCAGAAATCCCTACAACCCTGAAATGGATAAGCAGTCAAGAAAATGGATGGCTGGACTTCAAAACTCCTCTTATTACCCTTATATGTTTTCTCTGTGGCAGATGTTTTTTGTAGTCTCTGCAGACAAATGCACTGCGGCTGATGGGGGGGGGGGGGGCAGCACCGTCTAATAAGACTAAACCAAGTAATTCTTAGCATAAGATGCAGTTTATGATGCAGTTTATGTGGATCCTCTTATCAGGTTATCTTCACAGTTATGCTCAAAAATATATGTAGAAATGAATTTGGACCATGAGTGTAGAAGACACTGTAGACATAAGGTTTTGGCTGGTTCTTTAAGGTTTGAGGGTGCTGCATGTGCCTTAAACACCTCCCATAATAAATGCCATATTAATTTTTGCACAGCAGTGGAGCTTGGCTGGCAGTTACAGTTAGATATTTTCATTATTAGGAAGTCACCGCTACTCTAATTGTCATTGTTATTAGTTAAAAAAACAAGAAGTTAGTGTGTGTCTTTTATTCTGTCTCTCTCTCTGTTTCTCCTCTTTACCCTCAACCCCCAACTGGTCGCGGTGGATGGCTGCCCCTCCCTGAGCCTGGTTCTGCTGGAGGTTTCTTCCTTTTAAAAGGGAGTTTTTTTTCCGACCCCACTGCTCACAGGGGGGGTCGTCTGATTGCTGGGGTTTCTTTCCAGTATGGTCGAGTAGGGTCTTTACCTTACAATAAAAAAGCACCTTGAGGTGACTGTTGTTGTGAATTGGCACTGTATAAATAAAACTGCATTGAATTTAATTGGTTTCCTTAAGGTTAAGAGGTTCTTCTAAATTGGCTGTAGGTGTGAATGCTAGGACCCCCAGGCCCTCCTTTGGGCATCTGGGATAAGCGCCATCCATCCACAGGATAAAACAGGCATAGCGATTGGATGGATCAGGGGTGGATGGATGGATGCTTGCAGCTGCCTATGCATGCATCATGATGACAAGCAAATAGGTAGCGAGTTTACAGACCTTCCATCATTTTTTGGTATGCTATCCATTTTTTTTTTTTTTTTTAGTGCTCCATTAGGAAAGGATCTTTGTGCAGATGGTTATAAAGAGGTCTAGTTGCCAAGAAAAGAAAAAGGAAAGGGGAACTGGATGATGCGGGAGCTTCTCATTTGTCCATGAAGTTAAGTGGCAACAACAAGCAATTTTTGATGGAGACGTGGAGGAAAAGAAAGCACGGTGTTATTCATACTGTAAGTGCAGGCAGTGTCAGAATCTAAACAGTTTCATGTTAAGTGCACCAGTCATTTCAAGATTTTTTTTTTCTTGTCAGGCAAGATCAGGAAACACTTGAGGTAAAATTATACAAACAGGTTTTCTTTCTTTTTCAAAGGCAAAGAAGAAATCATCCAATCTGTGGAAATTACACATGATGAAACAGACTGTAATAGAATCTTGAGTGTGTCCTGTGTATTTTACACTGCAATCAATAGTGCTGTGAGAGAACGAGGTATAAAACAACCGTCCAAGATGACACCACTACTTGATTTACTAATTTCTCGCAGTTAATGTCTCGAAATGTGTTAGCGAGTGCAGTGAAAATTGAACACACAGAAAAAGGGAGAGCATCACAAGAAGAAAAGCCTTGAGATTTCCAGTAAGAGTCCACCTTTTCTGGTTCAGTAGAGCCAGAAACAAAGCTGGCTGCATGAGATTGAGCCTGTAAGTCCTGAGGGTCCGGCATATAAAACCACAGTAAACAACAACAGCCCTGATCAAAATGGAAAAGACAGGAACCCTTTAATTTATTCTTGTTACCATTATCTGTCATCATTAGGTAATAGAGGCCTGTGGTTGCTTTAAATGCATGACAAAAATAAATACCCAGCACTGTACATCCTGTACAGTGCAGCTCGGCTCTGGCTCTGTGATATGCATGGGTTATTATGCACAGTAAGCTCTACTTCCATTCCTGCCTCCATCTATGCCTCGTCTTTCTACTTTTTTGTCAGTCAGTATAAGTCATGTTATGCAAAACATCTGAAGCAAAGCCAAAGAAATTAGCTTGTCCTGGCCGGCAGCCATATTGACTTGGGGGCTCCCCAGTCCCAGTTGTTTTTGATGCACTATTACGCTAATATAAAAGTTGAGATACACTTCACCAAAGCATGTGCTGAACTTATGCTTTCTATCTAGGGCAGATCGATGTTCATAACCTTCCTTGAGGAAATGAGGGAAGAGTCTGGACACTGTAATGAAATCTGAATCTGAAAGTTTTATGAGATGGAACGTGTGAGCGGTGTCTATCAAAAGCTGCTAAAAAGTGGTGAATCAATATGGATATTAACATCAAATACACACACAGCTATAGACAAAATCAATGGCGATAATCCTAAGTAATAGCCCTCGAAGCTGTTCGTTTTTACATTTATTTTTACGGATTTTTTGTCCCTGCGAGGTTCCCTTGACATATTAATTGCTTGCCTAAGTGCTCTATTTTCTGAGCACTTTGATTAATCTTCTTTGTCTTGTCCGTCCATCGTTATTGATCCATTAAACACGTTTAATCTTTGCTTTTTAAAACCACGGGTTTAATTATATCTGCCGGTGATGTACTTTTCATCCTTCCTCATTGGCCACTTGTCCCCTGTCCTCATGTGTTACAGTCCAAGGAGTTTTTTTTTTTAGTGCAAACACAGCAGTATGTGCACAGCCCCAGCAAGCTACCCTCCTCCAGCGGCGCGGTACCCCGCAATACCCCAGCCTAATGCAGCTGGCTTCTTGGTGTCATTCAAGATGTTTGAGATGTGAGAATGGGGAATCAATACCCCTGCCTGATGCTTGTGTAGGCGTTAGCAATTAGCACTTGCCGCCTCAGATCGGTGGCAGATGGATCAAACTGCAGTGGGGCAATGTTTCTTATTCGTTGCTGATTTGACAGATAACCATGCAAAATGTACCTGCCACACCTTGCACTCTGGCACTTTAAATGGTGGAGGAGTGGATGGAAGTTTTGAACTCCGGATGGTAAAGTTAAAGGAGGACTTGTGATATTCAGTGTTTTTTTTTTTGTTTAGTTAGTTTTTGTTATTGCTTGAAAATTGTATTAATTTTATGAGAGTGGTTTATAAACATGATTTCAAGGCAGTGTGTAAAACATCTGCACAAGAAAATGATGGACCCCGGAGAGGTTCTTTCTACCGCACCAGAAAAACAAAGAAGTGAGTTTTCATTTCTGTGATTGGTGTTGACAATGCTTTTTATGAGGCTCAAAACAGCCCTCAACAATTGCACTTTTATTCCTGTTAGAGTAATATTTGCTAACAACCACAGCACCACGCGTTGCATGAAAGGAGTGTGCGGGGCTGCTTTAAGAATTATTTAGCCTGTTTTTTAAAGAAATGAAAGAGGACTCGAGTTGGCTCGGCACTGAGAGCTAAAGGAAGCCTGAGGAAGGCAATCACAAGTTTCTAACCTCCCGTTCTTCCCTCATATCTTTTGTGCTTAAGTTATTCTTAACCAAAAGATGATTTACCTTGAGCATAATAGGAAACCTTGACCAGTCGGTGAATTGTTTTGTCTTCATTATTTATTATCTATGTATTTTCTTTTTGCTTTGTTCCCTTTTCCCGCTCACTACATATGTCAGGCAGATAAACCCACTGCACCAATGACTGCACACAGAGTAGCTTATTTTATGCTGCTGTAAATGCCCAAGAAATACACATATTCATATTCAGTCGTACAAATGTTGGCTACAAAAGAATGCTGTTTTAGAAAATTTTATACCTTTTTGTGACATGCGTATGATACACACAGTCTGATGTGAGTGTAAAATATCAACAAGAGAGACTAGATGTAAACCTCAGAGTAAATTTTGCTTACCGGGATTTAGAAATGGTTACAAAAATGAACACGCTGCACATTATAAATCTGGCTAAATGTTGTGCAAAACTTCAAAGTGTCATATAAACCAGAATTGCTAACCTTTCTTCCCTTCAGTAAATCCATGTTCCAGTTTCAAAACAAGAGATTTTTCTCCAGGCATGCTTGGAAATAATAAGCAACATGATGAAACATTTGCAGTGTTGCTCAATGATCTTAGCTTTATTTTTTTTTTAATCGTTTCCTAGAAATTGTTTTTTCTATTGAACCTTTTCTGTTGGCTAACAAACCTTTAAATTTGTTTGTTTTTGTTTTTTTATTTCAAATTAATTTTTATTTCTTGTAAGTTGGGGAGGGGGTTAGGCGAAATGTCAAGTAACCACTCATCCGTTCTTGTGTGGGTGGTCTACAAGACCACCGGCTAGACTGTGTCACCCATATGTCTGAGGAACACAGTCATTACTCCCCCGAATCCAGAGAGGAAACACAGCACAAGGGGTTTATTACACACGGGGAGTGACCACGGCTCTGCAGTGGGGTGACCCCCAAAGGCAAAGCGTTCATGCATTTGAATAATCTATTGCACCAGTTCACACATTTGCATATCGCTGGCAATTCCGAGTCACTGGGGCACTGTGATTCACTTCCCTCTGCCCTCTGTGCTGTTGCTAGTATGAAACAGGATGGATGTTAGGCTTATTTGAATGCACGCTCTCTTCATGAATCTTTAAGGCTGTGTAATAAAGGTTGTGTTGGCGGGGGGAGCGCCAAATAATGACTGCTGAAATAGTTTGCTATTTCACCGGGAAACATCAGGGACTGCAGGAAAGCTCTGTCCACGAGAAGATACCTGATAGGGCTCTAAACTGTGAAGAAGACTGACATGGGTGTGAATTTAACAATTGCCAATTTGAGTGTAAAGAGAGGTTGTGTGGTGTGCAGTGAAGCAGCCCCTCCATGCTCTCTGCCTCTTACCCACCTTTCATGGATCCTGTAATGGATACAGCCTCTGAAGGATTTAGGGATGGCCAGGCAGCTCACCTGTTAAAATAGAGCTTGTACTGTATGTAAGTCTATTCTCTGGCAAACTCTGACAAAACACAACATTTCTGCTGAAAGCAAATTATTTCAGTGATTTTATATATATATATATATATATATATATATATATATATATATGTATGTTATTTTGTGTTGCAAACCTGGCATACAATGAAAAGTAATTAAATATGACCTTTTGTGATGTTTTGACATCTCTCTGCTGTGCATTTAAAGTGTTTTCTTAATGAATGTAGCCTGTTCAGTCGCTGATATCTACCAGTGCACCGCACTGAATCGAACAGAAAGCAATGGGGAGCACTGTGTAGTCATGCACTCACCACCGAGGTTATTGTGAGGATTGTCTAGGAAGAAGACGAGCACAGAGGAGCTACAGGAATGAAAGATGTTAGTCTGCCAGTTTGTCACAAAAGCAGTGTGCTCCTGTGTGATAGACTGGCAGACCGTACTAGCTCACTATCCTTGGGGACACACAGGCTACTGTTGTAGAGTCACATTTTTTTTTTATTCTTTTGAGAAGCTCTTCTCATTTTCTGAAGCAGACAGAAAAGCAGGGAGAAGCCACTGGATCGGTGTCTCGCTGCAGACATGCTTAGGTCTTGTTAGGCTTCTTGTGTCTGTGAAGGTTTATGGCCTGAGTCGGACAGAAAGTCCACAATCAACTATTATGACATGGAGGATAATAAAAAAGAAGTTACACTGGATGGATCCTCTCAGCAACGTTTGAGTGTGTTTGAAGAACTGCCAAAAACTTTGGTATAATGACATCGAGGAAAACAACAGAGCGCTGCTGGAGGTGAGAACGAGGCCTCCACATTTTCTCTTGACAATCTGTTCAAGCAAACTTTATTTATACAGCCCAGAATGAAACGTCACAGATCATTTCGCACTCTATACAGCAGAGGACCCGCTCTGATGTTTGACCTTCGATTCGAATGAGCAAATTAAGTTTTGTATGGATCGAGAAGCTGAAATAATGTAAATGCACATATTTGCAAAAACCAACTACAATGTGATGTGCTGGAAAAACTCGCACTCAATATAAGTCAAGAACAACAAAATATACCACATGGACAAAATTATACGGTCATCCTAGCATTACATTTGGGGTTCACGCATTTCAAAACTACGGGAACTAAAGTTCGACTATAACAGCCTCCGTTTTAAAATCTGGCTTCAGGGATTTGCTGCATTTCAGCCACAAGAGTATTACTGAGGTCTGGTGCTGCTGACTGCTGCTAGCAGGTGGTGTTTCAGCTCATCCCTCAGGTATCAAATGGAGATAAGGTCAGAAGGCTGTGTGAAGTCATGTTCTTCCACTCCAATCTTGAAAAAAAAAAAATTGTGTTGGATCTAAGTTTGTGAACTGGTGCCTGGCCAACAAGAATGAGGTTTGCACAAATGTGAACTATTAGAATTAGACTACATTATAATGGCCTGAAACCACACTGTAGTACAGATCCAGCTATCATGTTCATTAAATGTTGGCCAGTACAGTAAGGGACTGGCTAGCACTGTTACCTAATAGCAGGAAGGTTTTGAGTTGGAAAAGTGTCTCCATACTCTAGTCTTTGTTCCTGGGAGGAGACACAAATCCCTTTGGGGTTGTGTCAGGAAGTTTTGTAAAAAAAACCTGCCAAATCAAACATGTCGAACTGCCCGCTGTGGTGACGCCTTGAGAGTAAAGGAGCAGCTGAAAGTAGCCTTTTCTGGACTGGAAAATGCTGATGAGTTGAGACCCTTCTGTGTGGTCTTTCTGTACTGGAGCAGGCTTCCTTTATCCTTTTTCTTCCCACACATGCGTGATTGTTAGGTTAGTTGGTTGTTCTAGGTGTGGATGTGAGTCTGAATGATTGTTTTTCTTTTTAGTGACCTGTCCAGGGGCAAGCACTGCTCCGCTGTTTGGATAAGAGCATGGGAAGAGGATTAACAGAAACCAATATTTTTATTTTAGGAACTTACAACACTTGGCTAGTTGAGTTTTTGTATTTAGCCACAAGTGCCTTTATCAATGAAAGCAAACTACAACCAAGAGACTTAATGCAAACCTTGGCATCTGGTAGGAGAGTCGAGTGTTTTAATAATAATAATAATAATAATAATAATAATAATAATAATAAGTGGATTTTACACCTGCTATCTACCACTATGTGATCAACTCAAACACGGCGCTCCATTCATTTAAAGCAAACACTCTTTCTGAAGGCGATCCAAGCAGCAATCGCACCGCTATCAACACTTAATAGTAAAAATAATTAGTCTTACAGGTAATTGGTAGGAACCAAGGATTGTATTGAATTGCACACACTTTTCAGCACATACAAATGTATTATTAAATCACAGTTGAAAGATCATGTTTACCATTAAATATGCTAATTTTCAATGGATTTACAGCAAACTTTGTACATGAGTCAACAGCATTGTAGTCAGAGCAACAGAAAGTAGTATAATTCATTAATTTAAATAAATTCTACATGTATCAAGGAGAGTATGTGTAGGCTAGGTTTAAATTACAGTGTAGTTTTAATAACACAGGTCTCAAATTATTGTGTGTCTGGCTGTCTGTGTGCGCCTGTGTACTGGGTGGCAGACTCACATCCGTGAATGGAAACTTTATATTTTTGAATCCTTGTTTCAATATTTTTCTGAACACTGTGTTTTGTTGTGTGCATTTTTCCCGTTGTGTTTTTACTTCAGGGGAAAAATAAACTTATTCAGAAACAAATTATTAAACAATAGTGTGAAAAACATCTCAGAGAGAGAGAGAAAAAAACAACCCCTCAGTTGTCATTTCTTGTAAATCTGTTCACAAGCTTCGCCCACGCCAAGAATCTTAGTGGAGCACCGTGGCTCAAGTATCTGGCAGTAAAACATGATGGGTACAGAGTAAGTGTCAAGGACAGAGGTCAAATGGAGAGCCAACAGGAGCAGGATGGTGCCCCACTAAATTGCTAATCTCACTCTGTGGCTGTAACTGTTGCTTGGATACTGTATGATTCTAATTAACAGTTTTTTGTTTTGCAGGCTCTCCTGTTATCCTCAGTCTCTCACACTATTACAGCTTATGAGCCACATTCGTTGTTGTGATGAATGCTAAACTAAAGATAAATTTCTCAAATAACTGCAAAAATTGGAAAGAACAAGTGTGTGCTATCTGGTAGATAGCAGTTCAGTTTGTGGGTGGATCTGGCTTTAAGGTTTACGGACTAATAACCTCTGTAGATACCCCTCTCTAGCTCGTTATTTTTCATGATATAACAGCCCACGATTATATGAAATCTCCACTGTGCATCATTTCACCATTTATTTTTTTTTTTTGAAAACAATAAAACTTCGTTATATTTTCTGTAAGCTTGAAAGTTACCCCTGGGACCTGTGCTCTTTTAGCGATTAGGATAGCTGAACCCGCACAGAGTCTGCTCTTTGAATTAAGTCCCCCTCCCTTTTTCAGCAGGCCTCTCACTAGGCTGATCTTGCAGGCTAATTGGCCTCGGGGTTGATGTGCAGTGTTTACCAGCGTTCCTCTGGGAGCTGGATGAACCGGTAGAGGGGAAGGGTTGCTGCGGCTCCCCTACTGTCAATGCCAGCTCAAGGCATGTGCCGCTAGTCCTTATAACTGTCCCCCCACAGCGCCTGGCCAGGCACCAAACTTCAGCTTCATGATAAACTAAAAATTACTGAGTTTGTCTTAGGTGATCTGAACAACAGAGTTGCGAGAAATAAAAGAAACCGACCAAAACCTTGAACTGCGACTGCAGACATGACTGACAGGAAGCTGCAGTTCTGTGTGACAGCAGTGTAGCAATGTTAGTGTCCAAAGGAAGGCAAAAATACAACATTGGTTTCAGGCGTTACACAAAAGCGGTCAAAAAAGTGTAATATGCAATTCTAATCATAGTGAAGTTTGTTGTAACTTAGAAATCTCATTTTTTTAAGGAAAAGGACATAAATTATGATTTTTTTAATCAAGATATCCATACTGATATACAGAGGCCCAAAAAAAAAAAAGAGAGAAGAAGAGAAGAGTGCTCTTGGTCGAGGAACTGAAGGCCGTTCCACAATAAGGCTAAGAAAAAAACAAAAGAAAGAAAAGTATATTTCATTGAACTGAGTGTACTAGTACTACTACTGCAGTTTTCACACATGTACAGAAGCTTTAACTTTTCTAGACGTCCCTGACAGAGCGGCATGTGAGAATACAAACTGGCTTTTAACCTGCCGGCTCCACAGTGAAAACCTGGAGTGATGTTGGGTTGCACCGATGTGCAAATAGCTAATAGAGAGGTCCATTCACCTACAGTGAAGGTCAAAAGTTTGGACACACTTTCCCATTCACATGAATGGTTAGTCTATATACACATATATAGTACCAGTCAGAAGTCAAAGCGTGTGTGTGTGTGTGTGTGTGTGTGAGAGAGACTTTTGACTGGTTATGGTGGGTGTCATGGTAACTGCCCGCTGCATGCTATATCCAAGCGGCTCCCTCACTTTAATTTCACTGATTATTTGCAGTACTTTGAACAATTTCCTGCTGAGTGCTAAACATATGAAACAATGAAACTGAAGTCCATGCATCAAAAGAAGGAGAAGTGAGAAGGACCAGACAGTAACCAAGGAACACAAGTAGAACGTTTTAGAAACAGATGCTACATGTGTTCTCACCTGGCAGCTTTACTGAGCAATTGTGAGCTAAAATATAACCAAGCCCACAAAGTCTGATTCTCCAAACACATGACTGGCAGATTAGGTTAATCAACTTTGCTTACATGAACAATTAGACTTTTAACAAGAGAAACTTACATCAGGTGTGTGCCATGTGCTTCTGGGACACATGACTGAGCATTGTCGAAAAAAGGCAAATGTACACCTGTATTGATATTCTAGTAGCACTTTCTACTACACCTCATTAATAATGTAGTAATAGTGGGATAATGAGGTGGAAACAAGAATGTAATAATATGGAAATAGCAATTTATTACACTTACTCACCTAGTAATATCTAAGAAATAATTAAGTAATATCATTATCAACAGTAGTTATAACTGTGTAATATTACATTCAAATTTATGTAATTTGGTAATAAAAGACCAAAAACTGGTGGTAATAATGTGGCTATGAATGTATGATTATTAATTAGCAATAGTATAATAATAGATAGGGAGCAATCTGATGACCTGCTAGCAATAAAAAGTTAACATATATACATTGGAATTTTTTTTAATACTGACTTTAAAATGTCATAACCTCATATTAATAAGGTGATATTGATTCTTTATCATTAAGATATTATTACCATATTACAATATTGGAATTAATCCTCCCTCCACTGTTCACAGCATTCTTCTTAGTGTGAAGATAACAGTGTAAATATTGTGTTTAATTGTGTGGCTTATTACTTGGAAACACTTGGTGGTAGTTTCTGTACAACAACCAGGAATCAGGGCTGCAAAATGCAATATACTCAGTCAATAATCACTGCATATATGGCATTTTTCTGGTCAGTAATGTGAGAATATACAGTCTATACACTCAACAGCCACTTCATTAGGTACACCTGTTCAACTGCTTGTTGATGCAAACACATGGCAGCAGCTCAATGCATTTGGACAGGTAGATGTGGTCAAGACAACCTGCTGAAGTTCAAGCAACAGAAAGGGGGAAAAAGTGATTTAAATGACCTTGAATGTGGCATGATTGTTGGTGCCAGACAAACTAGTATTTCAGAATTTTCCCACACAATCATCTTTAGGGTTTACAGAGGATGGTCTAAAAAAGAGAAAATATCCGGAGAGTGGCAGTTCTCTGGGCAAAACGGTGAATTCCCAGAATGCTTAGAGCTTGATAGGAAGGCAGCACTAACTCAAATAATCAGTTATTACAACCAAGGTATGCAGAAAAGCATCTCTGAATGCACAACACATCAAACCATGAAGCAGATGGTTTACAACAAAAGAATAGCGCACCGGGTGTCGCTCCTGTCAACTAAGAACAGGAAACTGAGGCTACAGTTTGCAAAGGGGCTCACCAAACAACAGAAGATTGAAGAATGTTGCCTGGTCTCATTTCTGCTGCAACAGTCAGATTGCAGGGTCAGAATTTGGTGCATACATGAACGTATGGCTGCATCCTAAGCTATATCAATGGTTCAGACTGCTGCTGGTGATGTAATGATGTGGGGAATATTTTCTTGGCACAGTTTGGATCCCTTAGTACCAATTGAGCACCACTGAAGCACCAAACCCTACCTTAGCACTGTTGATGGCCATTTCCATCCATTTGATCACTCTGTACCCATCTTCTGATGCCTGCTTTCAGTGGAATAACACACCACGTCCCAAAGCTCAAATCATCTCAAACTGGTTTCTTCAACATGACAGTGAGTTCACTGTACTGAAGTGGCCTCGACAGTCAATCCAAAAGAGCATATTTGGGATGTGGTGGAACAGGAGATTCACATCATGGATGTGCAGCTGAAAAATCTGCACCAGCTGTCTGATGCTATCATATCAATATGGACCAAAATCTCTGAGGAATGTTTCCAGCACCTTGTTGAATCTGTGCCACGAAGAATTAAGGCAGACCTGAAGGCAAAAGGGTCCAACCTGTTACTAGCAAGGTGCACCTAATAAAGTGTCCAGTGACTGTCTATTTTCAAGAAATCTATTTAAAAAAAGAAGTGTCAAGCATGTGTGTAATCTCCACTGTAGTGTTTGCCATAATTTGTTTGACATCTTCAAAGAGTTGCAAAAGATAAACATGGTTAGACAATGAAAGCCGTTTTACAATGCAGGAAAAAAAGAAGAAGCAAACTTACGAAGCAAAAATATTATATTAAAAAATCAATACAAAAGATAATGTATTCGAGGGTATTTGTGGTAAATGCAGTATCTGGCATTTGAAGCAAACTAAACAGCTGTAAAAGTCAGCGAGTTGTGATTATTTTGCCTTTGGTCACGGAGGTCGGGACTGGCTTTTAGCAACCTGACTGGTTTGTGGGATTGGAAACACCAGACGTGCCAGGAATGGGCTAATTGGTCAGCGGTGACCTTTTAAGATAAAATGCTGCTAAAATGCTGTTAAATGCTATACATACAGCACTGTCTACTTAAGCAGAGCCGAGTTAAATAAAAATTCAAAGTTAAAACCTAACTGACATGCTACAATAGTTTCCTCTCTCCCTCATCTCCCCCCACAGCCACAATCCTGCTATTTTTTCCCCATCATTGTCAGACTGCATCTTGCTTTTATTACAAGCTTTAGTGGGGAAAATGTATTTTTTTCCACTCCATGGGCACGGAGCATGTATTTAAATTTCAAAACAATATGCTCATTGCACAAAATTTCAGTAGAGCAGACTCCAATTAAAGCTAATGTATTCCGATCAATGTATTCTGTTTATTTGTATTTAACTCCCGAGGAAACGGGAATCATCTGTAACACTGTGCTTCAAGCAGCCTGCGAGTGCAGCTACATTGTTAACACTTATGAATGGGGCGCAGTGATGGAGAGTTCTTGCCTCTAAAAAAACCTTTAGAATTGCATTTTCTGTAAATTAAACAGACACTCTTACTTTCAAATGGGCATTTGTTTCAATTATCTAGGTAAAGAGAGAAGCTGTGTGACTGTGCTCGTCTTGAATCTTTTCTGATTGGATGGGAAGCCAGATGGGAAGCACAGCAAGCGGAGAGAGAGAGAGAGAGAGAGAGAGAGAGAGCATCGGCGATCGTGCTCATGGCGTATGGCATTCACAGGGGCTGAGACAAATCAATTACAGATAAATGCCATGTGCACCAAAAGAATGCAAATGCTTATCAGTAGTTTTGGACTCGGTTGTAGTGGCACAGCTTGAGTTTCACTGGCCATTTGTGGAGACAATCTGAACAATACCAACAACTCTTGTTTTTACGTTTTTTCACGGTAACACCATAAAATAGGCTGCGGGGTCACGGCCGCAGTTCGTCTATGAAATTCCTCGGAAACAGAACTCCGTAAGAAAGTCTGCAAACATGTGTGCCCATTTCAGGTTTGTGGTATTTCCAGTAAGTTCTCAGTTATGACGCTCTTACACACAGCCCAAACACCGAATCCTTAACTGGAGTACCACCCTGATTTAATTGAAGTCAAAAGAGCAGGCTTTGTCTGAATAACACCCCAAACCTCTGCCTCGGCAAGCTGAATTTTTAGCCTTTCTTTCCTTGTTTATGTGACAAGTGAGTCCACTTTCTTGTTGCTAATACCCAATTAGGGAGATGATTATTGATTGAGGTGTTGAAAGTTGACCGCTAATCTCCCTTCTCTAGGGGATGAGGCGATCAATAGGTGAGTGTAATGAGCAACCTGGTTTCTTGATGCTAATAAACAGAATTAGATTCAGACTGAATACATATTTGTAAAACAATGGATTGGGGGATTTGATGTGCACTTTTTTTTAATTTTTAATTGAACTGACACGCGAGGCAAGTACACATGAAAAAGCGAGCAGTTTTGTGAGTAGCACACACAAACACACACACAGACACACACACACACACACACACACACACACACACAAACAAAACATGTTTGTGTTTTTGCTTTTAGCGATGCTAATCTCTGTAAAGCGCACTCATTTGTGTCAAAAGCCATTTCAGGACCCTCTGTTTTGTTGTTTAAAAATGTGCGATACATATCCATGAAGCCACCTCTGAAGTTTCAGCCCTGCACTTGTATTTTAATTTCTAGAACCCTTGGGTGCTTATAAACAAACAGTGATTAAGAGTGAAGGTAAGCTAATGCCACCAATTGCTACTGAACAGCATGATTATGGTTAATTACTTCCAGAAGGCAATTTTCTCCCCCTTACACTTTGTTTTACCAACTTTGGTATGATGAAAGTAGCTCATGAATGAGTGACTGCTTCTGACCCATTCAAGGGCAGCTAAACAATCAAAATATGGAGCAATTGAGGAGCCATTATTGTAACAAGGAATGTGCGTTTTTCAAGGACGATAGAATTGCTCTTGACATAAAGGTCCTGCACTGTTCTTGCCTTGATTAGAGATAATACCTCAGCGAGGCATCCTTTTTGTTTTCCACTTGCCATCTTGCCATTGTGTCTTCATACCACGTTCCTCCACTGTCCTGTGAAATGCACTTTATGTACAACCCACCCGTTTTAGTGTAGAGAAAATGTCATGTTGCCTCCTGGTTGTCACTTTCCTGAAAAGGATGCTACACTGTGCCATGATGCATTTTCTCTGTGGACCATGTTCTGTTTTCAGAAACCGTATTAAAATGCAGGGAAACTTTAGGAAATATGACACATACCCAAGCACATTAAGCCTGAGACTATTGAGATTCCAGATATAATGTAAAATAACATAGTTGGCAGCTGCAAATATACAACCTGTCTACATGGCATTGAAAATAAAGCCAAGGGGGTTTCAGCTTATATTTGGTCTAAGCTACGCTTCAAACATGCACTCCTTTAAATGATACTAACACTACATAAATGTTCTTTTAAAGCTAATATTTTACAGTTATAACTAATCTGACTGACTACATATAAGAAAATTGCTGCCTTTCATTACAAATATTACCTGCAGCTCTACAGAGTATTTTGGAAATGTTTAGCTCCCTGATTTCTTTGAGTATTGTTTATTCTCACAACTGTCAAATTGGTTTTAATACAGAAGATTTTTGTCACAGCTTAAAGCTGTATTTTGTTAGAAAATTGGGAATAGCTGCAGCGATTGATTGAAACATGTGCAAACAGTACAATTCTAACCACCTTGAAAGTCAATATTTGGTGTGACCACCTTTATTCTTCAACTCGCAGTTGAAGAATAGTTCTCCAGGCTTCTTGAAGGACATTCAAAGCTCTTCTTTGGATGTTGGCTGCCTTTTGCTCTGTTCTCTGACAAGATGAGCCCACACTGCTTTTTCAGTTCAGTTCAGTTCAGTTCAATTCAATTCAATTCAATTCAATTCAATTCAATTCAATTCAATTCAATTCAATTCAATTCAATTCAATTTTTATTTATATAGTGCCAAATCACAACAAACAGTCGCTTCAAGACGCTTTGTATTGTGGGTAAGGACCCTACAATCACACAGAGAAAACCCAACAGTCAAAACGACCCCCTATGAGCAAGCACTTGGCAACGGTGGGAAGGAAAAAGTCCCTTTTAACAGGAAGAAACTTTCCAGCAGAACCAGGCTCAGGGAGGGGCAGTCATCTTATATGACTGATAGTGTTCCATTGTGTGTTTTTCTATCCAGATATGCTTTTAGTGCATTGGCAGCGTGCTGTGGGATCATTGTCATGCTGAAAAATGAAGCCCTTGCCAGTCAAATGCTTTCCAGATGGTATTGCATAGTGGATCAAAACCTGATGGCATTTTTCTGTGTTCATAATTCCATCAGTTCTGACAAGATCTCCAACACCACTGGCCGAAATGCAGCCCCAAACCATGACAGAACCTCCACTGTGTTTTACAGATGGCTCTCTGCACGCACACTGTTGTACGTCTCTCCTGACCTCCTCTGTACATATTGATGACGATTTGAGCCAAAAGATTTGCATCATCGCTCCACATGACCTGTTGCCACTGATTTTTAGCTCAGTTCTTGTGTAATTCAGCAAAACTCAGCTTTTTCTCCCTGTTTCCCTTCCATATGAATGGCTTCTTGACAGACACCCTTCCACTGAGACAATTTCAATAAGATGAGAAGTGAAAAGTAGATGGATTACCTGAAGGGTCAGATGCATCTCTTTGCACCACCACCCTCTGCTTGTCCAGTTTCCTTACATTATTTTAAGGACAGACTGCCTCCCATGCCGAGTTTTCAGCTCTTTGGGAATCACCTTGTTGGTACAAAAATGCAATTTTATGCCTGTCAAACTGTGTTATCTTTGGGATTTTTCAACTGAAGAAATGGGGACAAATGATGTGATTTTGTGACAGGCTGCTGGTAACAAAGCGCCTAAAGATGCAACACAGGTCAGTGTTAAGTGGCTTAAACAAAGAAACAAAGAAGCAAACAAAGAAACAAACCTGTGAATATGGTGAGGTACTAGGACTGGACTGAAAATGAGTAAAAAAAGTAACCAATGACCAAAGAAGAACCTTGAAAGACCTTCAGACAGCCTGGAGAATTATTGCTCGAGACCACATAATATATATATATATATATATTTTTTTTTTTTAAGTTATACAAGTGCCGTAATGTTCGGAGAGCAGGTGGGACTCAGATGCGGGACTCTGTAAAAGTTCACAAGTTTATTTACAGCATAGAATTTTGAAATGGAACAGGGGTCTCGTGGATCCAGAGGGTTCAGGGTTCTGGAACAGACTCGTCACTGCTCCTCCCCTCTCTCGCTTCTCTCACTGAACACTCTCAGTCACGAGTGAATCGGGTTATTCTGTGCAGACAGAGGGTAGCAGGTACGTGCAAAAATCCTTCTCGTTCAAGTGAAGCAGAAAAACTTCGGAGCCGATATACAGACGTGAATGATCTGACAATCCGGCGATGACTGAAGGTCCAACTTCGGCCCAAGAGGCTGTGGCACAAATGGGATGATGACCCACAGGTGTGGTTACCACCTCCAGGTGTGCAATCATGCATCAAGGGAAACCCCACCTACTGAGACAACAAGGCAGGCTTAACACACACACGCATGCACTAGACACAGACAAACACACACACACACACACACACACACACACACAAGCACACATACCAACCCAGTTCCAGAGAACTGGCAGTCCATTAAAGTAAGTGCAATTAAAATATTAAAATGCTGGCTGATGTTGTTAGCTTTAGCTGGGAGGAGCTCACCACACTATAAGCCAAACAGAGTTTTCTTATATAATATAAAGTAAAAGGCCACATTTGTGTGATAAATGTCTAAAATGATATCTGGATACAAACTCAGATGGCTATGTCAGGATGTAGTGATATCAACTATTGTGTAATAGGAGAGACAACTGTGAAGTTTACATGACTTTCTTCTAGCCTAACCGAGCAGAATTTATAAACTAAAGCACAATTTTAATCCAACTGTAACAAAAGGAATTGTAACAAAACCTGGAAACTATGTCCAGAGGAGTCAGATCACCACAAACGGGTCCCTTTAAAATATATTTTTTAATCACAGTACCTTATTAAAGTTCATTCAGAACACTTTCAACTGGTTTATTAGTTTGCACTTTCCCTCCTTTTAAAGTTTGGACTTTCATCATTTGCCAGCATCAGTGGAGAGTCATTGCAGGTACACTCTTGCAAAACTTTGCCTGCTCATTTGCAAAGCTAGGTTAAGCTTATGTAAAAGAGATGCATTCTGAGTACGTTGGAGGCCCGGAAACAAACATTTTCCCCTCCTCCCCTCCCCCTGACAGCCGAGTGACAGCTATTTAAATGCAAACTGTCATTAACAAACACAACCCTGCGCGACACCTGCTTTAATCACAGCAACAAAGGCGCAGCAAGTGGCCGAGTAGGAGCCCCCTCTCTGTGTGATATTCAAATGACGGGGCGGTGCAACACACGAAAACAACAACATCAAAGAATAGGCTGTGCAGGGAGAGGAAGATATGCTGCAGCATGTGCCTCCTACCACCACTGCTAATCAGCTTCATTTTTAAAGTGATTAAAGTAAGAAGGGCTGAAAGTCACTAAATCGCTTACCCTTAGAACTGTGAGAAATTGTTGTGCTTTTCAACTCTTCTTTTAACTGTGGACATTTCACACGGAGACTTATGCAACGTGCTTTGACATTCTTTCCAAGCAACATTTGTTGCTGTTGTTTTGGGTGAGTGTACAAGACTGCGCTGCGAAAGAGCTACTGTTAGGAAGAGTTAGCACAGTGTGCTCTGCAATTCTGTGAACTACTTTGCTTTGGACTGCGGCCGGATGTGTCTTGGTTGTGGTTCTGTCTTGGGTTGCTGTTATTGTTGTTCTCCTCTGTCATAATTTAAATGAGGAAGTCATTGGGCTGTAACATCCTGCATGCCGGCCAAGGCCCGGGCACTTGTAACTAATGCATGGCATTTGTTTTGATTAGTTTTTGTCTCTTTTTTTTTCCTTTCTCTTTGCCACTGCTGCAGCATATCCAGCTGTGTTTGCAGCCGATTCTCTTTGTTTGTTCTTAGGACAAACCTGCGGAGAAAATGAAGATAAACATTTTGTTCCCTGAATTCTATTGTTCGTTTATTCCTCAGTGGTGTGTGTATATTGCCAGCAAATATCTGTTGCCACTAAGAAATATTCAAAGGCCCCATAAATTACATAAGAGTGTGTGTTTCTGTTTTATCACAGAACCTCTTGAAATTTAATATTTGGATACTACAATTCACCAAATGCTTTACTATAATCTGAGCTCAAGAAAATGAGGAAAAATGAAAGCAATTCCACCTTAAAGTTCTATGTTTGCAGATTCTCTTCTCAATGCATTGCATCAACCATCAAATGCTCTTTTGGTGCATTTAGTCAGTAACCCTGGGAAATTAAATCTACATGCTTACAGGCTGAGCTGGAGGCTATAAATCAATAAAAAGGCACATCACCAGCTACTGTATGAGCCACATTTGATTCACATGCGTCACTGATTAGACTAATTTCTGAAGTGAATCATGCATCTGGGCAGCATCCAGCAGAAGAAGACGTGCCGATCGCTTCACGATAAGTTTGGAACCAGTGCAGCGCCATTTATGAGACATCTGCTACAAGTACAGTAGAGAATAAATCAGGAGCCACTCTGACTAATCAAATTAAATCACACAACTGGATATAATTGATGGTCATAGCATATAATGCATATCTACTTCAGTTTGCAATGATATGTGCATGAGGCAGCATGTTTCATACACATATGTAAATGTCACACTCCAGAAAAGCTGTCAACATGAAAAATGAGTGAGATCCTTTACTGAAGTGAATATGGACCTATCAGAACCACCAACCTGCTTCAAATCCTCAATTTAAAGTCTTATTTTCGTAGGATTACGTCTACCATTTGAGTTTATTGTCATCAATCAGTCAATATTATCTTCCACCACTAAAAAAAACCCCCAAAAAACAAAAAAACCCCAACTGTTTTGTACCAAGCACGGGCTGCATACATAAAGTCAACATGGAAGAGCTAAAAATTGCAGTTCCTTCACTGGCCACTTCAGGCTGACTGCCAAAACGAGTAAATCCCCAAAGACTCCCAAAATGCTTTTAAAGCATTAAACATCATGTTCACAGCCTGGGTTTAGTGTTTGGTCTCTATGGAAAGTTTCTCTCTTTCTAACAACTGTATGATGGGTGCTTTTTAAACCAATAAATGATATAAAGTTGAGGGCAAAATTGGCTGGGGTGCCAACAGGCTGCTGTAGCCAATAGTTGTCTGGTCGACTTCACAACCTCTGATCTGAATCCCATTTCTGGTGTTTTCTCCATATGCAACTTTTTGTTTCATGGAATTATGTGACAAACAATATGAATAAAATTCTAGTATTTTTATTATTTAGCTTGCTAGGGTTAGTGGGTAACTCCTCTTGTCTGAATAGGGCCACTTCTGCACCCCACACTCCAGTTAATGTAAATCCATGAAATAAGATCTATTTTGAGGCTTCAAAACACTTGATTCTATTTGTACCAGTGCTTATTAATAAAGAGGATATTTTCAACAAATAAAATAAACAAAACTAGTAATAAGTACTTGTTACATAATTTAGATAAAAAAATTTTTTAACCGTGGTCAAGTATGTGAGCACATGTATGTTCTAAACTAGTACTTATATGCTGCATTTCAAATCTGAGCACCCAAAGTGCTTTCTACTACACACCTCAGCCACCCATCACTTTTATTCTGTGCCTTTAAGCACTTTATTTAACATTCATACACACACTCACACTTTGATGAAAACATGGAGGGGGGCAACTTGGGGTTCAGTATCTTGTCCAAGGATACTTCAGCATGAACTCCGGAGGAGCCAGGGATCGAACCACTGACACTTTGATTAGTACCGGCATTCTGCTCTACTTCCTGGCGACAGCTGCCCCCATTAGGATGGGTCTCTAAGGCCTTCCCAGATAAGGTTGTTTGTGAATTATGGAAGTGTTTTTAAAAGATCTCAAATTATTTTAAATAATGTTTTTCCCTTGTATTGAATGCCACAAGGACCCACAATTTCAAATGACTGTCAAATAAAAGAAATGTCCAAGAACTCCCAAATCCCATCTCACGATCTGCTGCTAATTCTTGTTGCTCTTGGTGTCAAAGCAGAGTCAGAAAAGTGCTTGCACAAATCGGGAGACGTGCCAGCCGTCGCTGTCCAAAAAGAACATTAGGACAAAATTCAGCCTGCCAATGAACATAAAGGGCAAAGACCGGATCTTTTAGAATAATGTGCTCTGGACAGATGAATCAAAGATAGTGTTTTTGGATCAAAGTAAGAAGAGAGGGGACAAATCGCATACCAACTGTGAGGCGTGGCGGTAGAAATGCAGTGGTTGGGCTTACTTAATAGCTATGGTAGCATGGCGGGTATTAGCAGCTGCAGGAAGTTTTCACTGAAGAATAACACACAATCAACAAGCTAAATTGCACAATTATGCAGTTTGTCTAAAGGGGGCCGTACAACTTCAGAAGAAGAAGAATGCATCTATTCATATTTTTTTTTGAACAAATGGGTGAAAATGGCTTTATGGCATTTTTTTCAAGAACATGCTTTAAAATCAAATTATATGGAGGGTAATTTTTTTTTTTTTTACATGGCTATAAGATGTAATTTGGCCTTAACGCAAACTTAAAATGCTGCTCGCTGTGAAAACTCTTTCTCTTAAAATTAGACCTTCAGTGAGCACAAAATGCCCAAGCCATGACAGTGAATGATGGTTTTATTTAAAATCATAATACTTTTAATAAATGAAGTACAGGGTGCACTGTGAACTCATAAGACGTGATTAAATACTCTGCTCCCTCGTTAATTAGATTCCTTCAGGTGTTAACTGCTAATGCCAAGCCTCCCAAACGCACTGGCAGTGAAGTCTGAACGGAGACGGCGGACTGTAAAGAGGCCGCTCTCTCTGTCAGCGGCTGAATTACCTTCATATCGGGCTTGTGAAGCTTACGAAGCCAAGATCAGATGAGGATTTGGGGAGATTTTCCTTCTCGCAGAGCTGAGAAAATCCACCAATCCAAGAACAAGACAATCCAGGTGACATTTAGGAAAAGAACAGGTGGAAGTCACTGCAATATAAAGCCATCGATCTGCACTTTGCAATTAACATTTGTGATGATTAGTTAGAAACTGTGGGGAGGTTTAACTATTATTTTTGCTTTTCATGTTTGGTCTATCACAGTCATTGTCTTGATTATTATTTTATTTTGACTGTCCCTTCACACTAACAGCAGGGCTCATAAATAGCTGGGATTAAGCAGATTGATCATGTCAAAGACATTAGGCCTTTGGCACGATCAATTTCCTTTCATTCATTTTGTGTAGGCATGTACCTCACAGAAACAATCTGGACAAGAAAACCCACTAATTTCACTGTTTCGAGCTTGGACGCGGGCATCTGTGGGCTCAGTTTACCCTCCTCAATGCACAGTAAATAATGCATGCGTTTTTTCAGGTGGAAACATCAAGTGACTGAATATTGAATAACAGCTCTGCAAAAAGGTAGCTATTTTTGCTATGTGAAATGCCTGTTGTATTTGAACACACTCAAACCCTCCTCAACACTCTTTGTTCTCCAAACTTTTAACTGTACGCGTTTGACTGTGCCGTAAACTCGTCTCCTAAAATCTTTGCACCCCCTCGACTGTTTTGAACCGCATTTGACATGATGAATGGCAACGCTGTCTTTGTACATAACAGTGAGAGAACGGCATCCAAAGTGGGCAGCAGTTGCTTTAATTCAGCTGCAACAGGGTGATGTGATACCTAGGCTCTTACTGTGGAATTTAATATTAATATTAATATAGATGTATATTATATTACACCAGTGAGCCACAACAATTCAACCACTGACAGATGAAGTGAATAACTCTGACTATCTTGATATAATGATACTGCTCAAGAAGTCAGACAGGTAGGGGACGTCTTAGGCAGCAACTGAAGAGTGAGTCATTGTAGTTGATGCATTAGAAATAGAAAAAATAGGCTTTGACAGACTTTGGCAAGGGGCTAAACTGTGATGGCTTGATAAGAGCATTCCCAAATGAAAGATCTTGTGGGCTATGCTGTGGTTTAAACTCTACACAAACTGCTCCATGGTAGGACAACCAGGGAATTGGAACAGGATCAAGCTATATCTATGGGGAGCAAAGGCTAGCCCATGCAGTCCAGTGCCACATAAGAGTCACAGTAGGCCTGACTTAGGTGACCCTGAACCCCTAGTTATGTTGCTCCTAGTGGACCTCTCAAAATGTGCCGAGTTACTCTCTATTCTTGTACTCTCCATGCATTAAGGTTTTGTAATTCATGCATTTTCTCTGTCTGCTCCTTCCTCCAATCTTTCTGCAGGTATCTCTGGCTCTGGAGCTGCATTTGTCTATTTTGCCATTGCTGGTCCCACAATCCTGCACAGTGTTTATTGTGTGTTGTTTCTCATCTTCTTTTCTCTCTCCACTCTCCCCTCACCCCTACTGATCGAGGCAGCTGGGTGCCTCCCTCAGCCTGGTTCTGCCAGAGGTTTCTTTCTGTTAAAACATTTCCTTCTGTTTTCCATTTCCACTGTTGCTGAGTGGATGCTCAGAGGAAATCATTGGGTTTCTCGCTGTCGTATTGTGCAGTCTCATAAGTCAGAGCACTATATAGAGCGAGATGACTTAAGCTGTAATTTGGAGTCATGTAACCTTAATGTTGGCTGCGATAGAAAGGTGTCACAACACACAGGTGCTACTCTTTGCTGTGTGTAGTGCTGTGTAAATGCAGGCCAGTCGGGGTACCCATATCGACCACTGTTCATGCTAAAAGTTTCTACAATTAACAGTTTAGTTTCAGAGCTGAACCATGAAGATGGTAGCCTAGTTTGATAAATCACACTTTTTTAATATGTGCACAGCTAGGTTTGTTTCAATTTCAAAACCTGGAGAAGAGATAGTAGCAGGATGAACGTCTGACCACTCTTCTTCACAGAATTTGTAAAGTTAGTTTAAATAGGTTGGTTTTCTAGCACAAACCCAGCTTTTAAGCATACGTCAATAACATTTAAAATTTTATTTATATAGCACCAAATCCAACAACAGTAATTTCAAGGTGCTTTATATTGCATGGTAAAGACCCTACAATAGACTCGCCACCTTATCTTGGTGTAGAGTTTTGTGTGTCCCAGTGATCCCAGGGTCTATGTTATCTGAGGGCTTTTGCCCCCTGGTAGAGTCTCCCAAGGCAAATTGGTCATGAGTGAGGGGGTCAAACAAAGTGATTCCAAATAAAATATTACAGCCAACAGTATTGAATGCTGCACTGAGGTCCAGCAGGACAAGCACAGAGATGAGTCCACTGTCAAAGACCATAAGATCATTTGTAATGCTGTTCCTATACTGTGATGAATTCTGAAACCTGACTGAAACACTTTAAATAAACCATTCCTCTGCAGTTGATCAGTTAGGTGTTTTACAACTACTCTTTCAAGAATTTTTGAGATAAAAGGAAGGTTGGAGATTGGCCTAATTAGCTAAGACAGCTGGGTCAAGCGATGGCTTTTTAAGTATTGGTAATTACTGCCACCTTAAAGGCTTGTGGTACATAACCCATTAATAGAGATAGATTGATCATATTTAAGATCGAAGCATCAAGGTAGGACTTATTTATTTTTTAAGATTCATGAGTCTCTTGGTTGGCACCCTCTCCGTCCATGGCAGTGTAAAACTTGCTTCGCTGTGGACAGTGACGCTGATGTTCCAGCAGATTCCAGTTCATGGAATGCTTGAGCTTTGGTGGTTCCTAGGTTGCTCCTGAACATCCTGGCCAATTTCTTCTTATCATGATAATTCTTCTTCCAGACCTTGGAAACATCTGAATAACTTATACTTTGTACAGTTTTTTGAACTGATGATCTTGGAATCTGCAGTTGTTTAAAAATGGCTCCAAAAAATCCCCCCCAACTTGTGAAAATCTACAGTGCTCCTTAGATCTTCACTGAGTTCCCTGGACTTTCCCATTGCTCTGTGCATTGGTCAATCCAAGCAGTGCTGTCAAACAAATCCTTTCCACGCTTGCAAAGAGAAACTACCAGTTGTCAGTTATGATCACTAACAAGAAGTTGGCATTGTTAAGTTAAAAGACACTTCAGAACCTTCACCTTCACTTATTAAAGGACTTAAGTGAGTATATGTATATAGTTAACCCTGCATGTATAATTTTGACCTTATATGGATTAAAGAAAATCCTGAATAAATGCACACTTGTCATGAAAGTGTCATGTGCGCTGAGAGGCAGGATGGTTGAGGACCCAAATTGCAGACTCTGGAGGAAAAACTCAAAGTCAAAATGCAGCTTTATTTGCAGGCAACAGAGTAAACAAAAGGCTAAAGCTAAGAAGGTCAGGGGAAAGCAAACTGCTCACTGAGACACAGGGAAAGACTTGAGAGCACACAACTGGGAAGGAAGCCAACGCAACAAAGAACTGACAAAAACTAATGGCTTAAATACACACACAAGGTATAAGAGGAAGTGGAAACAGCTGGGGAGAACAAGACACGGTTGAACAGAATGAGACTAATGAGACACGGGCAAGCAAAACTGAACACTACAAGGGACTGGCAAAATAAAACAGGAAATGACTAGACATGGCAGAAGCACATACTTGACACAGGGAAAGCATAATAACAAAAATTAAATATAAATGACCTATAGTCAAAAGGATAACTCAGATAACTAAACTACAACGGCCTGAAGATACAAATAAGAAACTAATCACAAATTAGTACCAAAAGGTACAACTGAAAAAAACATGAGCAAAGAATCAAGCACAGACATAAAACAGAGTTGAGAGTCCCAAACAGAAAACACTGGGTCACAGACCATGACATAAAGATGTATGCTGTATGATCATTCCACCCTGAAAAGAGAAGAGCTCAAAGAAATCATTAAAAGCCCAAAATGACCATGACATTCATACCCTCGATGTGTATGTAAATTGCACATACCATCTACTAAATGTTATTGGAGACCACATGCACCCCTTCATAGCAATGGTATTATCTGATGGCAGTGACAGCAGGATAATGCACCCTGCTCAGCTGCAAAAAAAAATATAAATATATATTCAGCACTGGCTTAAAGAACATGACAAAGTAAAAGGTTAGCCTTCTCAGAGCATTCTCACACTAAGGATGGTTGCCTTTTACCATGTTCGAGCACACTCCCCCGCTGGCCTTCACTCACACTGCCCTTGATGATCCCAGGCTAAGTTTGCATCAGTTTTTCTCAACATCTCAGTTCCTCTCTTGCACTCACTCTCTCTCTCTCTCTGTCACACATGCTCTTGCAGAGGATGAGTTTCATGATTTTAAGCTTTTTTTTACTTAACTGGGGAAGCGATGACATGGTAACCTCTCATACACTATATTACCAAAGGTTTTCACCCACCATTTGAATCATTGAATTCAGGTATTTCAATCACTTCCATGACCACTGGAGTATAAAACCAAGCACCAAGGAATGCAGACTGCTTCTATAATCATTTGTGAAAGAATGGATTGCTCTCAAGAGCTCAGTGAATTCCAGGCTGCCATCAATGCAAAAAGCCAATTTGTATAATTTCCTCATTACTAAATTCTACTGTCAACTGTCAGTGGTTTTATAACAAAGTGGAAGTGATTGGGAGCGACAGCAACTTAGCCATGAAGTGGTAGGCCACGTAAAATCACAGAGAATGGTCAGCCCATGCTGGGGCGCATAGTGTGCAGAAGTTGCCAACTTTCTGCAGTCAGTTGCTGCACACTTCCAACCTTCATGTGGCCTTTGGATTAGCTGCATAGGGAGCTTCATGGAATGGGCTTCCATGGCAAAGCAGCTGAATCCAAGCCTTCCCTCACCAAGTGCAATGCAAAGCATCGGATGCAGTGGTATAAAGACCGCCACCACTGGACGCAGTGGAGATGTGCTCTTTGGAGTGACTTCTCCATTTGGCAATTTGATGGATGAGTCTGGGTTTAGGGGTTGCCAGGAAAATGATACTTATCTGACTACATTGTGCCAAGTGTAATGCTTGGTAGGGGGGGTTATGGTGTGGGGTTGTTTTTCAGGAGTTGGGCTCGGCCCCTTAGTTCCAGTGAAAGGAACTCTTAATGCTTCAGCATACCAAGACATTTTGGACAATTTCATGCTCCCAACTCTGTGGGAACAGTTTGGGGATGGCCCCTTCCTGTTCCAACATGACTGGACACCAGTGGACAAAGCAGGTCCATAAAGACATGGATGACCAAGTTTTGTGTGGAGGAACTTGAATGGCCTGCACAGAGTCCTGACCTCAGCCTGATAGAACACCTTTGGGATGATTTAGAGTGGCGACTGAGAGCCAGGTCTTATTGTCCAACCAGTGTCTGACTTCACAAACACACATCTAGAAGAATGGCCAGAAATTCCCATAAAAACACTCCTAAGCCTTGTTTAAAGCCTTCCCAGAAGAGTTGTAGCTGCAAAGAGTGGGCCAGCATCATATTAAACCCTATGGAATAAGAATGGGATGTCAGTTAAGTATATATGCATTTGAAGGCAGATGAGTGAGTACTTTTGGTAATATTTGTCTCTTGACAAAGCCACTTTGAGGAGAGGTCGCTGTTGTTGATGAACCAGATCCATGGATGCAGATAGCAATCAGACTTCGTGCATTTGTTGTAATTTTATTATGTTTGTTTGAAACAGGTCTGTCCTGCAAATGAGACTACCTGTATAAATACAGGCTAAATAAATCTCATGCCCGAGTCCAAATGAAGCGCACACTGGCCCAGCTTTTCAAGTCAGCCATAACACAGTTCATTTCATGTGTCAAACAGTCATGCCAGTCAAACAAAGTGGACTATGGGTGTTAACTGTGCTCAGGCATAATATGGATAGCCTGTGTGAGGTATGCCCTTAAAGTAACCGCTGCTAACATGATCTCTGGATATTAGAGGATAGCTTCACAGGCCTTGATATTATTGTTATTCCAGTGGCTTGAGAGGAATCTACACAATATTAGGCAGGTGGTTTTTTGGAATGGTTTATATTAGTAGTTGAGCTGGTGAAGCTTGACGTGACTGAGCCAGCATGAGTAACTTTGCAGCCTGACAGGAATGGAGAAATAGAGCAGTGTGACCAACATCACGGTTGTTCAGCCCAGTTGGAAGACTGTCTAATAGCATCTTCTTCATATTTATGCACATCGTCCTGCAAAGTAGCAAAAAAAAAAAAGGACCTTGAACATTGATTATAACCAGTTCTTTCCCTCATGAATTTAGCACAACTTTTGTGATAAATCCTCAGCCAGAAACAGCTGTGTTTGTTTTCCATCCTTACTCCTCCCACACATTTGGCCCTTGATACTTTGGGTCTCAACCTTGGCTCCTTGTCAAGTGCACGGGGTTTGCTCAATTTATTTGGATTTTTTTTTTTTTAACCGTGAACCCCAGTCAAATGCTGCTGCTGATTGCGGGGAGGTGTTAAGCACCTGAGGGCTGAAAGGAAATAATTGATTTTTGCCTACAAGGTTAGAAAGAGTGAACTTTGAAAACTCACACAGGCCCAGCAGTAGGCCAATTAATGGTTTTCATTTGAAAAACGCATGAAGGAACTTCTAGTTTTATTTACCATTGCCTTGAATTAGTGGAAGTTCATCAAACACTGTGTCAAACAAAAGAACTCTTGACACTGAACCATCTGTGCCTGTAAATTTTAGCTCAGAAGGAGTGTGTTTACACAATCAAAACATGAACTTTTTAAAAAAACTGTTATTAACATAAAATACAGATATTTTTAGTTCCCTCCGTGCCTCTTACCTCGAAAGCAAGAGCGACTTTTAGTGAGATTAGAGAAATTGCTTCACAATGCCATCTCCTGTGACTTCTATTTATACTGTTTAGAAACATATATTATTAAGCATCAAAGGGTTTTCTCAGCATACTCATGATAATTTTCATTATATCATTGGGTTATGCATTTCCTTATTTAAGGGTAAGGGAAATGGGAGTTTTCTTGCCCCAAATGTAAGTGAAAGTAATAATAACTGTTTCACCATTGGTCACTTTGAGTGCTGTTAGAAGCTTATGCAAGTCCCTCTAGTCATGTAGCAAATGCAGTACTAAGCAGAGAAACACACATCTATTCTAACAGAATTCACTGCATTAAGGCACTCTCTCCATATGCTTGAAGTGAGAACCCTTTTTACCTCTCAAATTTTCATTTTCTGTGGTGGATCAGCTTCTAAAAACAATTCATGGCTGAGGTAAATGCAACCACCTCACAATGCTCGTATGAATCTGCCCATCCGTCTTTTCCCTTCTTCATTGTTTGTACTGCAAAGCAGGTTGCATCAGGCAGCTTCAGACAGCAATCAAGCACTGTCTATGAAATGCTGGTTTTATTTAAGCTCTTCCATTTACCAAACTCCTGCAGACCAAATAAAAGAAAAAAAAAAGTCAGGTAGTTTAGTACTGTTGGTTCATATTAAAACTTAAAGTTAATTCGCCAAAATCAACCGGACAGAGTAATGTGTAACTGATTATATAGTACAATACAGTGCTAAGACAGCATAAGGCATGTAAAGGTATTAAAAGAGCATCCTAGGTTAATCAAGTTATCAACTAATGTTGGGTAGGTATATGATGTGGCTGTTGCTTAGTGTTTTTAGCAACAAGTATGAGAGCAGGGCAGTATGTGGATGGAGGCAGGGGGAGGGGCTCCTGGGATTTAGGCTAATGCTTCTGTCCTACTGTCTGACTGGACTGGCAAATCAGTGGAGCAAAATTTTATTACTTTGGAGACATCAGCAGGGAGAGGCTGAGGAGAAAAACAGGAGGGATGTGAATGTGTAGCAGTACTTGAGAGTGACAGAAAATTGCAAAGCAGCTATGCCACTGAGGACTCTTTGGAGGTGGAGAACTTTTCCCCTATGTAATCCCCTGAAGTGGACATTACGTGATGGAGCACCATAGTGGTTCCGTGAGCTATATCAGTTTAAGCTGCTGGTTGCAGGCCTGTAAGTGCCTGCAGCTGAAGCTCTCCTAGCTTAGGTAATGCAAGTACAAGAGAGAAACAAATAGACTTGAGTGACCATTCTGTCATCTGGAAGCCATATGAGGGTCTGAAGGAAGACACTGGAGTCCTGTGGTACTTCTATTGTTCTACTGCCGTCAGAAGCGCGACTCCTTTCTGTCTAAACCAGTCTGCCAACACTGAAAAATATTAAGTAGAGAGTGAATAATAAACTCCTGTGAATAATGAATCTCAGTCAAAAGAGACAAAAGCATATATAAATAAGTTATGACACTGTGTCTATAAAAGACAAAAAAAAGTACCTGATATTAATAAAATCTCCTTGAGTTGTGATACACCATTCCTAGTGCTCCTGCCATGCTTTTAACACTTTCTGGAAGTCCCATTCTATCAGTGCATAAGGTCCATCTGTGCTGGATCCCACCCACCGTATTAAAAGAGTGACCCTTTACTTAAGTTTCATTCTTAAGAAGTGGAAGAAGTCTCAGGGAGTCAAGTCTGTTGGGTTGAGTTGGTGGAAAGCAAAAACTGTACAGCCACAAAATTCAGTTGTATTTGATGCACTGCATCCACCATAAGTCAGTTTGCTTGCAGTGAATATCCTCCCACAAATGCCTCAGGACATTACAGTAGAACTACCCAACAACCTTGTTAATGGTGAAGAAAATGCTAATCATAGTCTTGGTTGTGTACCTGATGCATCAGTCTTGGTGACTCTGACTCTTCTAATGCAAAGACCGGAAGAGTCCAGTCACAAACTCCTCAACAAGAAAGGCGCGTCATCCAATGCATTCTGTTAAAAATCCTCACAGACTTCAAAACAGTTTTTCTTCTGCTCAGGAGTCAAGAGCCTGGGCAGAAACCTCGCAGCAATGCAGTGAAAGTTTGATGTAATGATTCCCTAAACTGATCCAAATAACAACCTCTCTCCATCTGGATTTTGACACACAGTCTGCTCAGCTTCTTTAGCTTCTTTTCAGGGGTTGCTGCCATGAAGGGCTTTCCTGACTGCATGTCATTTTCCTGTGAAGTTTTGCCTCTTTTAAAATGAGAATGCCACTCAAAACTTTGCCCACCTCAGTGTTTCACAGTTGTAGGTTTTCTGGAGCATTTTTAAAGTCTCTTTTGCAGATTATCCAAGTTTTAAATGCAATGTTGCTTTCTTTCAAGTTTGAGGTCCATTGTGACATAGAAAACACATTCTTCCAATTGGTCATAACTACAGTAGAAGCCACTCAAAGTTGCCGCTCCCAGCCGGCTGACAGCCGGTTGCCAGCCGGCTGGAAGTCCCCCTCCTTCTTCTGGGCGTATCTACTTCCCAGCATGACCATACCCCCTTCCCTCAATTGCAGTGTCACCAAGAGATGGCGCTTTTTTCAAAAAAACTTTGACTTCTGTGATTCATAAATGTTTTGTTAACATTTCATGCTGAAGTATTTTCACTGTCTAAACAAAGCTGCAACCAATGGTGGAACAAGTTTGGGAAATCTCAGATGGATTGATAAATTTTTAGTCAGTATGACCTTTCACACATTTTCCACTGCAAATCACCAAACATTCTTCTGATCAATTTGTTTTGTATTGTACTGTACGTGCCTTTCAAGCCCCATTCACAGCTTGCCTCAGGTGACCTCAATAGTTCACAAGATGTTGGGGTGGGGCAATGTCTCACAGAGGTTTCACCTGTCAGTGATGGGAATAATCCACACCTTTTTTCACACCTTTGCTCATGCAGTGACTCACATACTTAATAGTTAGTTAACGACCTTCAGGACCACCTCCAAGGGATCAGCCCCAATAGGATTTCATTGGCTGGGATTCTCCACCAGTTGTTTTAGAACTGAAGAGGCCTCTTGGATGAGAGGCAAAATGTCTTTAAAAAACAGAAGAAGTCCAGTTATCAGTAAATTTACAGAAGATATTACAACAACTACAAAAAAAATCTTCATTTCACAAGCCTTATACAAACATGCAAACTGAGTCATTTCCCTTATGCCTTTACTATTTGTGGTCCAAGAGTTTTATATTGGTTTAACACAATATCTAAGCAATATGTGACTTAAGTAAATTAGAAATATGTGAAAAGTCAAAAGATTTAAACTTATTACATATCTTGAGGTCACATACTTGCTATTTCCCAAAATTATAGTGGTTTACACATTTGCTTGGCAAGAAAAAAGGTCAGTGGTTCAATTTCAGTTGAAGACACAAGTCTCCTTTGGGGTTGAAAGGTAGCAGCTTTGCTATATTAGTTGCAGATTTTTAAACATTTGAATACATGTTTAATATTAGTCAACTAAGGACAAATAAATAAATAAAAAAACAAAAAATCTGCACTGAGAAGTTTAAAGCAGATCTATCTTACTCAACCACTGCTGCTACGGTAGCTACCCACATCAGCTTTTTAATATTTTTTTACTGGGGGGTCATAAAGATAATGAACATGCCCTTAACTATGAAGCTAATAAATAGCATTAAGCTAAGATCGTCCAGCTACTGTTTAGTCAAAAGTGTTTTCAGATATCACAGAACCCTGGGCCAATTCCATGTGCTTCAAAATGATTTGAAGTTGAAGCCCTTAGTGGTTAAGAGTAAAAATAAATCAATTATAATTGGTAAACCATGCATTGCTTGAAACAAAGCCCCACGAGTCAGATGGTTTAAGTCATCTAACAAAATACCAGCAGCACAACAACAAAAATGATCCCTTACTTTGTAATACGAGTATATGCAAAACCTCTTACCTTCTCTGTTGTGCGTGGGGATAGAAGTGAAAGGGTTGTTTAAGTTTAAGTGATATACAACTCATAGCAGTAATCTAATGATGCAGCACTTTCTTTTGGTTTGTCTGAAAAGTTTTTATTCTATAAGCTCCATATAACACATGTTATGTGAGAAAGGAGCACAGTCCTAGAAAATATCCCAAATGAAGCAGGAGTGAGCTATGCTATCATCGTTGGGAGCCGCTGCTTGGGGGACATCGAATCAGATTTATGTGAAATGATTTAGGAGATAAAACCAGGATGTTCTACATTTTGGCGTGTACATATCCATTTATGTAATTAACTAGGAGTGCTCCCGTTAGCGACAACCGTTAATAAGCTCCAGTGGGAACATTGGGAAGCAGGTGAACCCGTGGCCCCAGAGATGTTAAACACAGATGAATAGATGCCATAGCACACACACAGCCTAGTAAATCAGATAAAATGAGCAGTGGAACAGGACTCAAATGGGCCTCACGGTGAAAACTCAATATCACATAAATGGACAGACCTCTCATAGATATTGGAAACTGGTAACCTTGCCACTGTGAGCTCACCTTTCCTCATTGCTCACACATGCATGTACGTTTACTGGCTTTACCCTCATCACGAGCTTTTTAGCCTTTAAACTCCTTCACATGTGCAGCCTGGGTATAATGAGCATTTGGCTAAATTATAGCATAATTTTTATAGCTGTGGTTAAAAAAAAAGACAGCAAAAACAATATATTATATAGTCATCTGTGTTATTCCTAACTGCCTGCATAGCTGGCTTTATTATGTTCATGTTAAAGAGGCCACAAGATGCAAGGTCACAAGTTTGTGGCAATCTCATAGATAGATAGATAGATAGATAGATAGATAGATAGATAGATAGATAGATAGATAGATAGATAGATAGATAGATAGATAGATAGATAGATAGATAGATAGATAGATAGATAGATAGATAGACATGTGTGTTACAGAGATCTGGTAAATCTTCTTCAAGAATGACCCATTTAAATTCTGTATTTTGTGGTATATTCCTTAGAGATACCTGAAAATCCTTTACTGCTTCCACTACCTTTGAATGAATCTCAAATGGCTTCTCCTATACACGTAAAGTTTGGCTATTATGGGTTACTTACTTTTGCCTTTGTTTTACATTGAACTGAATAGCAGCAGGAGAGGGCCCAGAACATTTACTTTCTTTCAAAAATATACATTAATTTTATGAGGCTGGGACAATTTTCATTGTCTTCAGGTTCCCCTGTCTCCTAGACATTAAGTTTATTTGGTAATAAATTGTTATTCATAGTATAATTGTGATTATATTCAGAGGCAATGGGTTTTGTTTTTGTATTTTTTTGAGTAAATAGAGGTACTGCACCAGAGTTTGTGGGAGCTCACTGGGGGTGGATGGTGGGCCTTAAATCCATTACAGTTCAGAACCACACCAAACACAAATGAACTTACTTGTACACCTCAGAACTGGTTCGATTTATTGCATCCACAAGCCAGTGTACACATAACACTGTCATCAGCGCCACTATGCTGAAGTTGACTGACTGAAACTGATCGAGGCACCGCTGTTGGTATGCTGGCATGTGTCTCTGAGTTGTTGCTGCAGCCTTGCATGTCAATGAGAGCACCATCCCTGATCTGATTATTCTTGGAGGAAATCTGACAGGACAGAAGCACCAAGATGAGGTGCTGCAACATGTACTTGTGAGATTCGTGCAGTAGCACCTCGCCCTATAGCTGGTTCAGCAGGACAATGCCCAGACCCATACCGCCAGAGTAACACAGGCCTTTCTGTATCACCAACATATCCAGTCACTTCCTTGGCTAGCATTTAGTCTTGATATGCATCCTATTGAACATGCCTGGGACATGTTTATCAGAGGCAGCCACAACCAGTGACCTCGGCACAGCTGCAGGCTACGTCCAGGAACGGAGAGCAATTCATCAACAACAGATCCAGACACTTGTGCAGTCCATGCACAGATGGGTGACTGCTTGCATCAGATCCAGAGGAGGCCATGCCTCATATTAAAAATCTCGTATATACACATTTTAGTGCTTAACACACACACTTGCCCTTCTTTCTCTTTTCTCATGCTCCTCAGTTGAGGTGAGGGTTAAGTAATAAAGCAATAAATGATCAAACCTTTACTTAACTCACGTTTGACCAAAAATGACGTTTCATGTTTTTCACGCAGCTCCTGAAAGTCAAACACACTTGGTGATTCTAGTCTTTGATGTTATCTTCGCTCAGCCCCGTCTCACAAAACCACAGGTTTACAGCTCAAAAGTTAAAACCAAGAAAAAAAAAAATCACATGAAGGCTAATCATAAATAAACACTCGAGACAACAATAGTCTAATATAGTTAGAGGCTTATATATTCTCTGCGAACTATAGCACCATGCCACATATCATTAGGAAGTTATTTAACACACAAATTCACTAGAGAGAATAGGGAATAATTAAACTGTTTGATGCCTGAAATATCCATTTAGATTCATAATGCAAGAAAACAGAGCTGAGAGCGTAAAGGGAAATGAGAAGAAACACACCACGATTGTACTGCAGGTCATATTTGATAGAATAATCCTGCAAATTTAAAGATCAATATGAGCTGAATTTGGTTAGCAAAATATAGCTAACAGGTTTATTTTCCCCTTTTAAAGCATATTTGTGTATTGTAGTGAATAAAACAGGGGCAGAGATGCCAGAACATACTGCCGGTCATCATTTGTAGTGTCTTCAAATACTATAGCTCGGTTGTCTCACAATTTTTACGGCCTCTGTAATTACAAAATGGTTTTAACCTCTCCAGTGCAACTGCCTTCACTTACAGTCTTCTAATAATAAAATAAAGTCCTGTAATAACCCCCATAACAATGAACTTATCTGAAAAGTGTCTCACATTTATGTTGGCCCTAATTGCATAGAGTTATGGTCTATTAGATGGGTCTAGAATAGCAGTATTTTTGAGAAGTGGGAAGATGAGATAGGAAGTGTGTGAAAGAATGCATAGTGGGGTTTTTTATGAGATTTTCTGTGACTTTGGGCTAGACACCCTCTAGCCCTGCCCTTTTACTTTGTTTATTCATTCCTGTGATTTAAATAATGGAACTCCCATGTTTTGCCTTTTAGCAGTGCTCTTGTACTTCATAGTTGCACAGGAAGAGTGCTTGGATTACCAGCCGCTGTCACAACGGACTTTACTTCACAGCAGAGATGAAGATGGATTATTTTTATTTTATTTTTTTAACAGTGTCACCTTGATGGAATCATAAGATAGGGGTTTAAGATTTCTTGAGGAGACATTCTGAGGAGAAGTTGTCGAGTTGTGTTGCACTTTGATGGGGTGTGTCATGTAAGGTGTCAGTTAAAAATAAGACTTCCAAATCTCACCCCCCCCAAAAAAAGCCCAAACAAACAAAAAAAAAACAAAAGAATGAAATATGTTTCCTGACTTCAGTTGCACAGAGAGAATCTGCAGGCGCTCATCCTTTAAGCAGCAGTCGGATGAGCTATATTCCCAAATGACCGTTAATGTAGAACAAGACATATCTTCTAAGTTATGTGCTCTTATTTTTGGGGAACATAGGCCTGATTAGCATACTCTCCCACTGCACGAGTCCCTTTGGAGGTGTTTAGATGATTTGCACGCTCATACTTTTTCGCAGATTCATTGCAGTTTTTCCAGCAATTCAATAAAATGAGAGTCCAGTCGCATCTCCAGACTCTTCAGTCTCGCCATTCACCAACCCTCTCCACTCTTCCTCCGTCCTTCAGACTGCTCAGCTACAGCTCTGCAGCGGTAATTAACAGTAGTGTTACATCTGGGGAGACACTGCGAGCTATGTCAGAAAATTAGGCTGTGGAATAATGAGGGTTGAGGGACATGTACTGCCGGTCTGTAGCGGTGCATTAAAAATCAAAGGACTTTCACAGCTAATTGGAGAGGGGTTAAACTGCTTGGCTGCCTCACCTCTGTCCCGAGTTCTCCACCCAAAACCGCCCCTAGGAGATGAATGCCTCCCTTTTTACTTTAATTTTGTGTTTCATTTCCATACCAAAGTGTGTGTCTGTGCTTTTTACTGGGGAAATTTGCAGAGTTGAGACAACGGTGAGAGAAGTTTGGCTACACTGTATGCAGGTTCAGTCTGAACTACAAAGCAGTATCTTGTTATGATTTTGCTTCCTATCTAGATCTAGAGTGGATAGGCCACCCCAGGTAGGCTGAATGACCACAAATGTCCTCATGATTGTACACAAGCTACACAAAGCATAAATCAATGCAGAGTTTTCTTATTTCAGCTGAATTAGCACAGCATGACGAGGAGACACCCCTTCTCCTGCCTCTCCCTGGTTACGATCGTGGCATTGGCAACACGACGCTGCATAATCAGCACAGCCACGGTCCACTGCTCAGAGGAATACCATGTACACACACCCTCTTCGCTGTGTTTGAGCTTGTGTGGCACAGCTGCTTGGTGCCGCTGCGGCTGTACAGGGGCTAATTACAAGTCAGCAGTTATATTTATGTGTATATTTAAGGGAAAGTCAAACCAAATTGTGTTCTTTGCGTCTGAAATGTACAAGATCAACAGTGCATTGATTTAGGAAGCCGGTGTTTGCTTTTCTACACATAGTGCGTCCAGAAAACGGCATTCATGACAAATTATCTTAATGAACGAGTCATATATTTTAATTATAGCAATGTGTTTAGTTACGCTAATGCGAACGGTTTATAAGTAAACTAATATTAAAGGAGACTGGTAACACAGGATCATTGGCCAGAGTAATAGCCCACTAATGAAGCATAATGATATTGTAGGAATATGATAATTGCGCACTAACAAGTCATAAATAAAATGTTAGCTGTTTTACTGCAGTGATGCTACTTTCCCTGTTGCAATGTAGGATACAGAAAATGTGCTTTTTTGTATCATTAACCATGAATAACAACATATCAGAAGTTGATACAATAATAGAAAATGATACTTAAAGAAACGCTTTTGAAACTTTGCACTTTATTTCTGTAAGAAAGATGCGTTAGTCGAGCAATGTGTCGCAGAGGGTGATGCAAGGAGTACACTAATGGTAAAAAAGAAAGTACACCCTATGTCAAGCTTTTACTTATAAGGACATCATAAGAAATGATCTGGTCCTCACCAGGATCTAAAATGATCAAAATACAACCTCAGATGAACACCAACATACTGCACCATGTTTCTTTTCTATTTCAGACTTTCTGTTGTAGATTTGCTGCTGTGGTTGGGATCATTGTCCTGGCATGAGGCCAGCTTTAGCTGTTGGACAGATGGCCTCACATTTGACTCTGTATACAGAGGAGCTCATGGCTGACTCAGTGAATGCAAGGTGTCCACGTCCCGTGGCTACAAAACAAGCCCAAATCCTCACCCCTCCACCACCATGCTTCATAGTTGGTATGAGGTGTTCGTGCTGATATGCCGTGTTTGGTTTTCTCCAAAATGTGCATCATAACCAAGCAGCTCCACTTTGGTCGCATCTGTCCAAAAGCCATTGCTGGTTTGTTCAGATTTGACTTTGCAACCCTAAGCTCCGCTGCTTTATAGAGAGAAGAGGCTTCCACCTGGCAATCTTCTCAAACAAGCCATACTTGTTCAGTCTTTTTCTAATTGTCATGAAATTTAACATTATATTCTAACTGAGGCCTGTAGAGTCTGAGATGTAGCTCTTGGGTTTATTATGTAATTTCTCTGAACATAGCATTGTCTGACTTTGGGTGATGTTGCAATATTCTTCGTCACTGTAGAATAATGGACTTCAGATTGTTTGGAAATGATGGTCAACAACATTTGCTTCTCTAAGATCATGGCTGTTGGTGTTCCTCCTTGGCACTGTGTTCATGCACTCTTGAACTCGCCAGACCAGCAAACTGCAAAAAACTAATGCTTTTATGGAGGCGCGCACACTTACTGATGATCAGTGATTCAAGTGCGTTTGATTAGCAGCACCTGGCTGCCTTGAGGCGGCTGTTAAAACTGAGCTGAATTGAACTGAATTGCTACTTACCCTCTAAATTCCTGTGGAAGTGTTAAGGGTGCACTTAGTTTTTCACACACTGCTTCTGAATTTTGTTTAATTTTTATTAACTAGACAATGACACAAAACTACCCCACTTGACACAATATGTAATGTCTTCTAGTTCATATGAGGTTCTATTTACCTAATTTTAAGACCGGCTAAGGACCAAATTATTTTTGTTATGTCCTGATATGTAAAACCTTAGGATTGACAGTGGATGTACTTTGTTTTTTATCATGCCTGTAAATTCATGATCAGATCCATTTACATTAACAAAGCAAAAATAGATCTATGACATTAAAAAAAAAAAAAAATCTGTGTTATCCATATCTTGGAGATTTCTAGCAGTCAGTGACCCATTCACTGACTGCTAAAATGTAAGGCTTCTTTCGACTATTTCACAAAAGGTCAGTGAAAGTTCACAGACATTAGCAGAACTGTTCTGAGACACCAATGTAACATTGATTTAAAATCTTTAACTGTTAGTTGCTAAAATAAAACCACTTCCATGGGATGAGTCCGTTGCATTATGTATTGCACGGGCGGACTAAAGTCAACATTTTCCTGCATTGAACATCTCGGAAGCAAAACTCCGCATGTCTGACTTTTTTCCCTAATAAGGTGTTGTGCTATTTTTCTGCTCCTGCTACTATTGTTAGGCATTTTTTAATTATTATTTGTGTGGGCAAGAGCTTCTGCTGTCACTGTCAGTCATTAACAGCAGCCACAATGGGTTATGACAGATGAAAGAGGCAAATTAATTCAAGACAGATATTAGAATTTGAAGTGCTACCATCTTGGCATGAGCGGGCTGCGTTCCTTCAAATCTGCTTATTTCACTGGAAATGTGGCCAGTCCTGGAAGATGAACAAATTAACACAATACGTGTCTTTATTTTTTTTTAAATCATCCTACTGTACATAAATAGCAACAGCATGTTTATCAAAGCTTTGAAAAATAAAATGTGTGATGTCAAAATGGCTAATTTTTTTTTTTTTTTTTTTTAGATATTTCATGCTTTCTGGCAGTAAATAATTTCTTCTTTTGTGTGTGTGTGAGTGTGTATGTGTGTGTTTTATTTTTTATTTTTTTTTAAAGATATAGTTTGACACTGATTTTACATATTTGAGCAAATAAACACCCTGGCACACTATTAGTTTTGTTCCACTGCTTTACTTCAAAAGTACTTTTAGAGAAACGTTTGTATAATTTTGTTTTGCAAAAGTGCGGCAGCAAGCTAAAATATGCTTTTAATGTACTAATCCATCAAGTCACTTTACTCAAAATGTCATGAGACTCCATTAAAACTCCCTACCTCTCTTTAGACTTCATCTTTCAATCTCTCTATTCTGCTTCCTGATTATGTTCCCAGTCCAGGTAATGCAATTGATACGGGATAGGGGCCATAGCTTTGTTCAGGCCCCAAAGGGAGGCTGGAACAGGCTGAAGCTGCCTTTCTCTTGTCACCAGTTTCCATGTTGCAGCTGATGAGGCAGCCAGTGAAGTCAGTCAAGCTTTCCCCTTTTTAAACAGTGCAGAAAGAGTACATATACTAAAGTGAGAATGTTTCTTATGAACTGAAATGAGGTGTAACAGAAATATTGTCTATTTTAATATTCATACTGTATGTGTTTAGGATGGTGGAAAGACAGAAAATACAACCACTGTTACTCCCCAAAATGAATCAAAAGATCTAATAATTAAAAAAAAGACAAAGAAAAAAAATGCAAATAAATAAACAACTATGGCTTATCTCAGACTATAGAGGTTTAAACCTGTAACATCAGTGTAAAATTGGACTTATTAGATGTAATAAAATTTCACTGTCTTTCATTCTTTTGCAATCAAGAGGCCATGCACTTAAAATTTTACCTCTGTGATAACAAAGCTCACTGGAACTTTATTTAAACTGTCCTTGTAACAGTGACATTTTCCCCTTTGTGGTGTAACATCACAGTGAGCATTATCATTATCATTGGACTGCTTGTCTTGCAGTATCTTTCAGAACATCATTTTGGCGCTCCGGTTTTATTGACTGGTTTCATCCAGTGGGTTGTATAACAGCTGGCAGCATAGCTTCCAAGTGCTATCCCTGCTAATGCTGCTTATAACCATAAAGTAAAAAAAAAAAAACTAACTGATGAGCATAAAACATTTAGAGGTAGAAACCCCAGAAAAGCCAAAACCTACCATCTATCCTCCCATTTTTCCGATTCAGGGTTGGAGGGGGAGTTGGGGCTTGGATCCTATCCCAATTTGGGGTACACCCTGTACAGGTTGCCAGTCTGTCACAGGGCTAAGGCAGAGTGACACAGAACCATTCAACATACAATCACACCCACACTTAAGGATAATTTAGGATCATTAATTAACCTAAAAAATATTTCTTCGGATGTTTGGAGGAAGTTGGAGGACAGCGTGGTTAGCACTGCGGCCTCATGGCAAGAAGGTCCTTTTTGTGTACAAAATGCTTGTTCTTCCTGTGCATGCTCTCTAGGTACTCCAGTTTCTTTGCAAAATCCAAAAGCAAGCATGTTAGGTTACTTGGTGATTCTGAGTGTGAATGGTTAGTCCTGTGATAGACTGGCGACCTGCCTAGTATGTGCCCTGCCCTGACCTGCCCTGCCCCACCCCACGACATGTAGTGAAACTTAAGAAACTTAGAAACATGATCTCTTGCTAAAAGTTAATTTAATTAGTATCTGCTTGTTAAGTGATGATGTATTGGACCTGGTCCAAGAGTCTACTGCATTGATTTAGGCGATCGTCTTTTTGATGTGTGCTAATGCTTTGTCTTATTTGTTTTAAACAAGACTCCACAAATAATCAGTGGTCAACCTCTCCAGCTTTTTATTACCACTATTCATGTGCAGCACATCTTAAAGCTCAGTCTTTAACCCCTTAACACTGAGCCATCGCCGCTGTTAACACCGAGCGTATCACCACCGACACGTTTGTGCAAAAATCTAAATGGTTTCTGAAAGCTGAGAAACTGTGCTTCAAACCCAACATAGGGTTATTCACTAACCCTCCAAATGTTGATGCCATTCAGCTTTCCATCTTTGTTGTTGTCCAATAGCAGAGTGTATGTTCTAGTTTTTTGATTTTTAGAAATACTTCAGTCAGAACATCGTGTATCATCCTTAAATGGAAACTACCTTGCTAACATCTTGTTAACTTCTAACTCTACTTAACCTTGTAAGATCTCTTTTTCATGGATGATTTGATGCGCCTCAGTGTTTGTTTGATTTTGGACCCAGAAATGGCGTTGATTTCAAGTAGGCTATACCTTTCTGCTACACAGAGTCAATCAGCATTATTATTTAACTACATTTTATCATTACATACTCATTGCCATATAACACTGTTGCCTCACAACAAGAGGGTCCTTGGCTCGAATCCAGGCTGAGGACTTCCTGTGTGGAGTTTGCATGCTCTCTCTGTTCCTCCTTGGGTTTTCTCCGGGTACTCCAGCTTCCTCCCACAGTCCATAGAAATGCACTGGTGACTCTGAATTGTTGTCTCTGTGTTAAACTGGTGCCCTGTCCAGGCTGTGCCCTGCCATTCGCCCTGAATGGATGGGATTGCTGTATGCATTAACCTGTTTTTTTCTACTGTGGTAATTCTTTAACAGTAAAGTTGCATTTTATTTAATCTGAAGTCGCCTCGCTGAGATGCTGACCCTTTTCAAACTATGACCTCGCTGACACTAATCTCAACACGGACACTTTTTAACTTCCTAGTTTTGTCTGGCTTGGGCACCTAATCACTGTCTATTCAAATTCATATATCCAGGTTGACGTCAAGTTACTTAGAGATTTGAATCTTCAAGTATTTTACAGTAGATCAAATAATTAATTAAATAACTAAAAAAATCTCTAAATCATCTCATATGCTCTTTCTGACAACAATGCTAATAATTATGCCAGCAATGCACTGAAAAAGCTACTTTTACCTGCAAACCTATTGTGTGACAAGGTTCACCTTCTCTGTTTGGTTCCTTAATGTAGAGGAAAGTGTGTCTCTTCAAATAATTAGGAGTCTGTACCATGGCTTCTATGGTCGTGAAAAAAATAAAAATCATAATAATAATAATTATAAAGCTCTTGATTGAGCTTTTATGGATCACCTTGCCATTAAAAAGAAAATCAGCACTAATAAGAAAGCATATGAAAGTCGGGCTATGATTCCTGCTGTGTGTTTTACCAGCATGGAGGGCTGGGGAGGTGTTGTTAAAGTGAATTAGTGACGAACTACCCTCATTAAATCATACATTACCCATTTTATGCTTTATCCACAAATATATTAACAATATTTGAGTGGCTTCCCCAAAATTTAGCTGGACAGTGCTGTCTGCACAATGGCACAAAACATGTGTCTATCTGTTACAGATACCCAACATATCCAACATGAATGTTCAGGTTTGTCACTGTGGTTGGAGCAAGTGTACAACTTACCATGGCTTGAGAGTTCACCAGGGAAAGATGGGCTGCACACCAAAGGGAATGAGGATCCCTGAAAGTGAACAATTCAGATTCTCTCAGAAAGTGAACTATCTTGGACCTCAGATCAAAGTACAAGAGCCTTTTGTGGATATCTTCAAGAGTTCTGTGGATTCTGGTGAGTGCACTTGTTGTATTGTGTTTGTCTGTTAGCAGTATAATAACACCAACATCAGACTGAGGCCATGCATAACTGATAACAGGCAGTGAACAATCCAAACCAGCTTTGCTCATTGATTCTCTTGTTTCTCTGCAGTCTTTGAGACGCCGCGGCGCTCTCAGCAAACCACCGTGAGCTGGTTTAATGAGTCCAGAGCTCGTCGACTTCTGGACTTCTCTAGTGGTGGACAGCAGGTACAAATAGGCTTATTTGTACACATTTGAGTGATTTTAAAATCAGAAGCCAAAAAAAAAATAAAAAAATCAAAGAGCACAAGGTGGCCAAAGACATCATTTTTACCCACTACAAAGAATGTGACAGGGCTTTTGTCTGTGTTCCTCAACAGACACAACAGACTATATTAAGATTATTTTCATTATTACATAATGGTTTTATCTTTTAGGTGGCAAAGTTCGTGGAACTTCCTGTTACCCCAGCTCAGCAATCAGCAATAGGTCTTACAGAGACAGCAACGGAGAAAGACAAGGAGGAAGAGAAGATAGTTAAGAAACTACAAAAGGTATTACACTTTTATTACATTTATTAAAACAATTTTAATTAGTGTCAAGTAACAGAGGAATAATTGCTAGAATTTCACTAAAGCTGAATAAATGCTTAAAATGCTTCAAAAGGCACCAACAACACAAACATTTAAGACACAAATTATAGTGGCAAAGCCTCAGACTTCTACAGGCTACAGCTGCATGTGTTTATTTTATTTTATTTTATTTTATTTTATTTTATTTTATTTTATTTTATTTTATTTTATTTTATTTTATTGTTCTGTTGGTACTGGATCACTTTTGGAGCCAGCTTCAAGTGGCCACTAGAGGCGCTGCATTTTGAGGCAATTCAGTTTCCAGCCCTGGATGCTGATTACTTACTGGACTGTTTATCTAGCTCCACAATGAGGTTAACATTTGTAGTGTTGAGCGAGATGCCTCAACAGCTTTCAGATGCAATGCCTTAACTTTTGGTACAAGCTCAAAACAGGAACTTTTCCTTTTCCTGCGAACCTGAAACACATGCAACTCTCCTGCCAGCAAATTTCACCGTAACAGTTGACTCTGTGTGAAGACTCATAGCACTGACATGACTGCTAGCATCAGATTTTTAAATCTTTATTAACTTTGAATATTTTACACATGTCCTTTCTCCTCCTTCAAGGCAAGACAAGAAAAGATAAAAGCTGACTTACAGCAGAAAATTCACATCAGTGAGCACAAGATGGCTGAAGTCAGATCATTGGTAATAGACTGCAAGGTAAAGACTGTGACAGATGGCTGATTTTTCAGTTTGATTTGTTATTTTTTTATATTACTTTAAAGCCTCCATTCTATTTGACCCTTTTCAGGGTAGTTTGGATGCTGAGTGGCTGGAAATCAACAATTTCTTCTCAGACATGGTCAAAGTTGTGGAGGATGCTCGACAGAAAGCCCTTAAGCCTCTGGAGGACAGGTTGGTCCAGTTAGCCTCAGTACTAGTAGCTCTGTCGTTCATCAGTGGAGACCAGCTTACAGGGATCCTTTGTGCTGTTATGGTGTTGTATATTTCAATAAAATAGGCTTTCTTATACACTCTTTAGGAGACGGAAGGTGAAAAGAGATGAACAAGATGTCATTGCGAAGCTGCAAAGAGAAATCAATGTGCTCAAAAAGGCCATTCATGAGTCGGACAAAAACCTAGACCTGGAGGTGAGTCCCGAGGATCTGAGATCCGTCTTCTCGTTGTTTTTAATATTGGAGCATAAAAACACTTAAAAGCAGAAACATCTGATTTCTACTCTTTGCCAGTTCTGCTTCATTAAACTCAATGAATTGAATCTTGTTGCCATAATGTGATGTTTACCCTCTGCACACACACACACACACACACACACACACACACACACACACAGGTTTCTCCTCTGACAGGCCTGAATGAATCTACTGACTGCAAAAACTTACGTGTTGACACTTCACTCTCCTTCGGTACCCTGCGAGCTACGACCTCAGCCATGATGAAGCAAATTCAGCAGGAAATAGAGAGACTCTCATCCATCGGTGAGTCCTTCAGTTTGTCATGACTTGTATTAAGATTTGTATATAAAACTATTGCTACTTACTCAAATTTGTGTTTCCACAGAACTCAAGAGGATTTCTGCATTTGCATGTGGGTATTTCAAAATAAAAGCCCTGATTAAACATAAAAATATGGTGATTATTCTACATTTTGATGGTGAATGCACATACATACATCCCAGATAAAAAGTGACTTCTATGTGTTGTCCTGTGTTATCATAAGCAGTGAATTACAGTCTATCTAAGACCACATGATTCTGTTTTCTTTAATCACGTGTATTCTTTCTCCTGCAGTGGATGTGAAGCTGGATCCAGCTACTGCACACCAAAGCCTCGTTCTTTCTGCTGATGGGAAAAAAGTGAGAGATGTTGGAAAGACAGCCAAAGGTCCTGATTCTCCACAGAGGTTTGATATGTTTGGAAGTGTCCTGGGGCTCAACAGGTTAACCTCTGGGAGGGCATACTGGGAGGTGGAGGTCAGCAACAAGACTGGGTGGGATCTGGGTGTGGCGAGACGTGATGCTAACCGCAAGGGGATACTCTCGCTGAACCCTGATAAAGGTTACTGGGTTGTTGTGCATTATGAAGACAGAAAATATGCAGCCCTGACAGCACCACCCGTGAGCCTTTCACTGAAACAGAAACCTCAGAAGGTCGGGGTGCTTGTAGATTATGAGGAAGGTCTTGTGTCCTTTTACGATGTGACGTCTCAGTCTCACATCTTCTCATTCACTGAGTGTTTGTTCGCTGGTGAGATCCTCCCGTACTTCAGTCCACATCTGAAACAAAATGAGAAAAACACTGATCCTTTGATCATCTGTGCTGTGCGAAAGCGCTCATGATCACATGCACTGGATCTGGTGCAGTGAATGCATCACTGATAAACAAGACACAGGTTCAGGTGTGCTGTAAGAGTTTAATGTTTTCCACTTAAATTCGATTTTCACACCTGCCCATTTGACTGTTTTTTGATAATAACAACATTCATCAATGAAAGTATAATGATAAAAACATCTATTTTAGTTTTATATACTATATATTTTAACTTTTATTTTCATTTGAAAAAGACAAGATAAGAAAAAAAAGATAAATGTGTTAAAACACTTTAACATGAATCAGGAAGTCAAATGATGTTACATACTTTCCACCAGTAGCTAGAAATGGTGCATTTTTCAAAAAGAGTTATTAACTAATTCCAATCACTAGCTATCACATGAAAATATATATAATTTTTTAATTTTTTGTTACTACCAGCGTATAAAAAGAGCAGAACAGATGACCAGCAGATTAAGGAGCTTCACCCCCCTTGAAAATGCGTGGTTACGCTCCAGCGTTACGGAGACTCACTCACTTGTCCTTAATGAACGTCCTCAGATATTTTGAACATTTTCCTCTGTGCCCCTCATGAGGAAATTTTTCATTTAAAACTTTGAACTCCAAGTGACATTTGGAGTATTATAATCATGCGTCTATAAGAAGGAATTGCTTTAGCCTGCTATGAGCGGAGGAGGCTAATAACGTTAACGTTATCGTTAGCATCTCAGGGCTCAGCATCTTGCCCAAGAATACTTTGATACTCAGGTTGGAGGAGCCACAGACTGAACCAGATGGCCCACACTTCCTCCTAAGCCACAGCCTCCCTGCTGTGCAAATTTCCAAAAACATCGTTGGAAAGGTTCTAGTCAGCTGTGTGTGCAAATAGGCTTATATTGTTTGTCTTGACTTGTGTTTCTCAATAGATCTGATAGTTGCATTTGGGAGTTTGGGAATTCGTTCGTGTGTGTGTTTATGTGTGTGTGTTTATGTGTGTGCACGCCTGTTTATTCTTGTCAGCTGTGTATAGCTGAGTGTGGTAGTTACAAGAATGGCATCATTTTAAAGTTATGTGACAAGATGAATGGAATATTAACTGTTAAAAAATTTACACCTTTTATACCCTACAGCCTATTACCCCCCCATCCCAACACCCCCAACTTTAAGGCCCCTCCCATGACTCTTACTTTAAATTATATTTATTATAATTGTATGCAAAAGGGTGAATATTAATAAAGTTATTCTCTTATCCCTGATTGTTTTCATTTAAACTCTGTAACAGTTATTATTATTATATATTTGATATTCTGCATATAAAAGTAAGTGATGGATAAACTGTTTATTATACTTTTTTATAAATCCTCTTTGTAAGCACATCCTTCTCCTTAACTCTTTGTTTCAGTGTGTGCTTCTGTTACTCAGGGTTCCTTTATTGTGCTCTTCATGAGTTACAGTTGATATGCCAATAGAAGGATGTGTGTAATATATTTTATGACATCAAATGGACATAAATAAATAAATTCCATTTAGGACAATTTTTATGTATTTTTTGTCATGATGAACATGATGACATGTTGGTGTAATAGGAGCACAAGGAGAACCTCGGTTACAGAGTGATCAGACATAATGGAGACAAAGCATACACAGCCCTCACAGAACCTGCTCCCTTCACCCCTAAGGAAAAACTCCAAAATGTTGGTGATTTAGTGGATTACGAGGAAGGTTTTATTTTGTTTACTGGGGAACTCTCCCCCCATTTCAGTGTGCGTCTTAGAGAGGATGGTGTAAATACTGATCTCAACTGGTTGTGTATATATTTTTGGAAGAAGATGAATTAAGACTCATGTTTGGTATCATGTGCAGGGGTTCTCTCTGTGAATTACACAGCCTGCTGCGCACATCTGTGATGGAGGTGTCCAGCAGGCTGTGTAATACCTTCACTCATTAAGTTTGATAATGCTGCTTATTAGTTTATTTTCACTGATCATTTATCCACGATGCGTTCAAAATTTATGAAGAAGAAGAATTCAAGAGTTCAGCAAATGTTATGTCCACTAATTAAAGCAGAGGAAATGATTCATTCATTTAGTAAGGTTTATTATGGTACAGTACGCTCTTACGTGTTACTTTCATTTCATGTTGGACATGGGGAAAAATAAATTCACTTCTCTCTCTCCTCTATTTGCCTGTGAGTGCAGCTGCACTTATGCAACCTCACAGTTCTGAGAATCTGCCCTTACAGACTGTGGATTACACAATATTATTTGAGTTGAGCATTAAATTGCACTAAATGGTATTACAAAAAAAAAAAAAGACCTGACTACGAAATGAGGATTGTCTTTTGCACATAAACCATCAGTGTGTGGCAGGGGCGAGTGCGATGAATGGTATAATTGTTAGTGGAATATGTAGGTAAGTGAATAAAAGAACCAGAATTTGATTAATGATTGCCTGACAATGCCACCCTGGGAATTTCACCCAAACTAAAGCAAACTAAATCACCCAGACACATGACGACCACACCCGTGTAAGTGAAGACTCCAATCCCAGACAATCACAGCAAACAGGAAGACAAGGGATAGGGGGACCTCCACCCAAGCCACCAGTACTGCCACCACCACGGCCTCCAGCAACTGAAATAAAATCAAAACACAGTCAATTAAAGGCAATTAACAAAAACAAATCAACAGGGACTAGGGGCAGTGAATGCCTCACACACACTTATTAAAACACTGGGTATAAACTCACATTTAAACTAAGCCACAGAAAGATGGCTTAAGCTGCAGGCCCAACGCCGAGCTCTGCAGCTGATACTGATACCGTCTGCCAGGGACGAGCTGCGGCCACAGACCAAGCGGCAGCGGGACCCCGAACCAGAACGCGGCGATGATGAGACGCAGCAGCAAAACTGAACCCCTTACTGACGGAACAACGGCGAAACAGGATAGCACAGGATGACCTATACGGGTGCCAAGAGCATACAGCTCTGCTACACTGCTGGAGACTGGGACCGGAAGCCCAGAAATTACAATCAGCTGAGAGTGAGGAGGAGACAGATAGAGGCGCTGTTCATATACAGTCACCCCACCACTGAGTGGCTAAGAATGGCAGGCTCGTTAAGAGACGTCAGTCCTGCAACAAGTGTAATAAACAACTCCTTGTTTCAAATGACAGCATCGAAAAAAGATTTTATCACCATGGCTGACTAAACGTGTTAAGGACTATTTGGCCTTTAGTCAGCCCTGCCGGTGCGTCTTGTGCTGCCAGATGTTGATGGAGTGCAGTTAGCTTCTTTAGACAGTTAATCTGAATCGTGTCAGGGCCTGGTGCAGTCCAACTCTTCCGACATTGTGATGGTCACTGGAGTAATTTGCTTCTCCCATGTGCTCTTCCAGTACTGCTCCATCTTCAGCCTTGGTGGAGGTGCTTTTCCAATATGTTTCCCCTGCCACTGAGAGTATACCTTGGATGCTTCAGTGGAGAACATCTGGTTAATTCTCCTGGCTTCTAGCCCTTGTTATTAGGACCCCTTTCTTCATCACAACTTCCTGGAGCTTTTTTTTTTTTTTTTCTTGATCACGCTTTCGTTAAATGAGTATTTCGAGGAAATGTGTTGAACTCTTCCCATTCCTATGTATTTTAACGCCAAGTTTCAGAATTGCTTTGGCCTAAACGAAAATGAAACAGTTTCTAGAAGCACCAGAGAGCAGCGGAGTCGGAAAAGGCATCACATTACAGCGGAGCACCGAGACAAGGAGCGCAGGTAGGCTGCTGGGCAGGTGAGTTTGTTGTTACATTTAACTTTGTTAAAAAATGATGATTAAAGCTAACATGACAGCCTCGTGTCTGCATAAATGAAAGAAGAATTCGTTGCAGAAACAAATAATACTAAAACTTTGCGCCTTTGACTTTTCAATGCGTTTAGATGTTTTTTCAAGTCATGTTGAATGTGGATTAAAATGCATTTTAAAAGTTGATAGTTTATCACATATACTGTATGCAGTACCAGTCAAAGGCTTGGACAACAGTGTGTCTAAGCCTTTGACTGGTACTGCATAAAATAATGCTACACAGCGTGGGAGGGATATTACAAATAAACCGCAGGTTGAAGGGTGTGTGCCAAGCTGCACACGAAACCTTTTTTCTCCACTAGACTATTTCATGCTGTCACGAATAAACAAATCCAACCTGAAATGCAAATACAAAGTAACCCATAGAGTTTCCCTAACTCTTATTTCAAGGTCCATTTCGGAGTGTGTGTGCTGAGGAAATTCAAATGTAACGTAGTCTATAATATGCGTGGTCAACTTTGAAAGGTAGATGGGAGCTATAAGATTATAAATCTATAAAATGAATGTTTCTCATTAATATCAACGATTCAGTTCAGTTCAGTTTTAGTTATATAGCGCCAAATCACACCAACATTCACCCCTTAAGGCGCTTTATGTTGTAATGTACAGACCCTACAATAATATAATTACTTAGTACATTACTAAATAAGTTGGTCAGGATTATTATTTAACTACGCGTTATTTTTCCCTATTTTGCTGTATAGCATTGTTGCCTCACAGCAAGGTCCTTCTGTGTGGAGTTCGCATGCTCTCCTTGATCCTGCGTGGGCTTTCTTTCGGGGTACTCCCACAGTCCATATCCATGTTAGGTTAACGGGCGGCTCTGAATGGTCCATAGGTGTGAAAGGTTGTGTGTCTGTGTGCTGGACTGACGACCCGTCCAGGGTGTGCCCTGCTATTCTCCCTGTGACAACTAAATATGTGAACCTCAGCTTGTAACTTTATTTATTTATTTAATTTTTTGGTGCTGTGGGACTTCTCTGTCAATAAAGTTACACTTTGTTTAATTCTAAGCCACCTCTAACTCCAGGTCGCGCTTCACAATGTGATTTCAATCTCACTTAGATGTTGGCCTTTTAAAGGACAAAATCCTACTGACAAGACTCACGGGGACACACAACTGCCTTTTTAATTGCCTGGTTTCATTAGGCTCTGTGTAATCTGGCTGCAGGACTGAACCTATAACTATTAACACTAGAGGGTACAGGTTCACTGTATATATTCAAACTTCCATATCCTCAGGTTGGCATGAAATTAACCATCACTGAAAGCAATTTAGAGGTAAAATTAATTTTTTACGGTGAATTAGTGGTGAATCACCCTCATAGATAAATCTCATATATTTTTGTGGTTTGTGTGTATTTCTAACAGTTAAACTCCCACTGTGTCGCTCTTGTGTGTACCTTGTCTGTCTCCTACAGATACTAATCCAACATGAGCCTTCAGATTTGCCACTGTGGCTGGTCCAAAGTCACATCTTACAATGGCTTGAGAGTTCACCAGGGAAAGATGGGCTGCACACCAAAGGGAATGAGGATCCCAGAAGGTGGACAGTCGAGTTACCTTCCTCGACTGACCTTTATGGAACCTCAGATCAAAGTACAAGAGCCTTTTATGGATATCTTCAAGAGTTCTTTTAATTCTGGTGAGTATACGCATTTTACTGTATTTTTCTGTGGTCCTTGGTTACAGTTTGTGCTGCTGTGAGGGCTGGGATGAAGTCCTCACTAAAACTGGCATCTCCCGTCATCATAGTTTACAGTGACAGCTAATGTATTTTAGTGTTTTATATAATTTAGTAGTATATTCACAAACAGGGTTTCCCTCATTGTCACCATGTTCTGGAATACTGAGTATCCCGCGACTATCTTTTTAGTATTTAGTACTGTTTTTACACTTTCTAAATCAATCACAGTACAGAAAGAAATAGACACAACTTTCCTTAACAATGTGAAAATGGTGGGGTTTAAAAAAAAGAGTGAAAATAAATGTTCCTTAATGTCTCAAACAAACACAACAGATTTTTCTTCAAACATGAACTACCACAACTGGCCCAGAATTATACTTGATCAGGACCTCGGAGTGCTCCAGGGAGAGGCGGAACACATGCCGAATCCACAGGAGGAGAGTAAAGTGCACCTCTGGAGAAATCAGCAGGAAGAATCTCAGCAAAAGGACAGCAGGCTGATTTTCAGCACTCCAGTCAAGGAAGAGGTATAGCTTTTTCACAGAAATCTGAAAAATGACTCTAGATCAGTATCTAACTATACAATCGTGCCTTTTCTCTTCAGCAGAACATGCTTCCGCCATCAGGCTTCATCTCCCACATTGATCCTCCAGCCAGACAATCCGCAGTGGTAGAGATCATTAAATCATGTACGCATTGTATTTCTACTAATTTATAACCAGAAATGACCCTCCAAAAAACAAGAATGGTTAATCCTCTTTTCTTACAGTGGTTGAAACTCAGCAGCAGTCCCTGCCAGCGGGTCCAAGCTTGGACAACACTCCTCAGGGGTTTGATCTCAGCTCCGGCGCACAGGTACAGATTTGTGACACCTTTGACTGTCCTGCTGTGGCCAAACAAGTGTTTGAACCTAAATCTCTTTTAAATCTGAATTTCAAGTTTTCTACTTTCATTTTATATTTCTATATTTATTTTTTCAAACACACAATACAGCCGTGGTTAGGAAAACTGTCTTCTTTCCTCTTATAGCCTGTGTTCATGCCGGTGTCACTGGCCCTCACCACCCATATGGATCCTGCAGACACCAACACCACAATCATGGAGACAAACACATCATGTATGTGTTGCAACCATTCATACCAGATAACAGACACACAACAGCTTTGCTTGTCAGTGACTGTCTTCTTTCTCTGCAGTCTTTGAGACTCCACAGCACTCTCATCAAGCCACCGTGAGCTCGGACAAAGCTCGTCGAGCTCTGGACTTCTGCACCGGTGGACAGCAGGTACTGCAGATTTAAGCACAACCATTTAGATGCACATAACGAACATTTATTGGTATAATTTTGAAAGAATTTGCCAAAAAATCTGCAAGGGCTTTTTCCTGTGTTCTCCAACAGCTTCACTGCTGACCTCAAAGTTAAATTGTATAAAGATAAGTTAAGGATTAATGGTTTCATCTTTTAGGCGACACAACTCATGGAACTTCCTACAAAAGCAGCTCAGCAATCAGCAATCCCTCCTAAAGAGAGAGAAAATGACAGGGAGAAAGAGAAGAAGACTAAAAAGCTACAAAAGGTAACACGGTTCTGATGCAGTTATTAAAACTGTTGGAAGCAGAGCCAATTGCTAAAATTTCACTTGCTAAAAATGATTCAAAAGGCAGCAAGAGCACAAACACTGCTTGGAGGTCCAGTTTAGATTAGTCAGATTAGTGGAGGTGAAGCCTCAGACCGCTACAGGCTACAGCTGCATGTGTTTGCATACCTGCTAGTCAAAGCAACCACACCAGTATCCACATAGATGAATTATGTAACAACTCCTGCAACAGTACAACAGTGTTTTTTAATGCTGTTCAGCCGGACTTGTAAACTTGGGCATGTTATGGGGTGGACTCATTTTTTTGTTTGCACTTAAATGTTTCAGACTGTTAAACAAATTTTAATATTAAACCACGATAAGCTGATTAAATACAAAATGCAGTTTTTAAATTGATGATTTCATTTATTAAGGGGGAAAAAGCTATCCAAACCTACGTGGACCTATGTGGAAAAGTAATTGCCTCCCCTTGTTAAATCAGCAATGATTTGTGGTTAACTAAGTTTTTATTTATTTATTTATTTTCTTAGAAAAAAATGATTAAAAAAAAAACACAATTTGTATTTACTCGGGTTATCATTGCCTAATATTAAAAATTTGTTTGAAGATCTGCAACCTTTAAATGTGACAAAAAAGAAACCTGGAAGGGCCAAATATTTTCTCACAGCACTGTAGCGCCACCGTGAGGTTAATATTTTTAGCCTCCGGTGACATTTCTCAACAGGTATTCGGTGCAATGCCATGCAGATGCACAGAGCTGCTAACATGAATGCTAGCATGAGACCTTTAACTTTAAGGCCTTTTGTCTTTTTTAAAGGCAAAACAAGAAAAGATTAAATCCGATTTGCAGCAGAAAATTCACATCAGAGAGCACAAGATGGCTGAGGTCAGATCATCGGTAATAGACTGCAAGGTAAAGACTGCGACAGATGGCTGTTTCATTTTTATTTGGTTTGCTGTCTTGCTTTGATATTTAACAGCTCCACTCTCTGTTCAGGGTAGTCTGGATGCTGAGTGGCTGGAAGTCAACAATTTCTTCTCAGAGGTGATCAGAGTTGTGGAGGATGCTCGGCAGAATGCCCTTCAGCCTCTGGAGGAGAGGTTGGTCCTGTCAGTTCATTAGTGGAAAACAGCTTAACATCACCAAAGGGGTCTTTTGGGCTCTTATGGGCTATACATTTTATTAAAATGTGCTTTCTCATATACTTCTTAGGAGGTGGAAAGTAAAAAGAGATGCACAAGATGTCATTGCGAAGCTGCAAAGAGAAATCGATGTGCTCAAAAAGGCCACTGATGAGTCGCACAAAACCCCAAACTTCAAGGTGGGTGCCGAGGATGTGAGATCCATCTTCTAGTCTTTTTAACACTGGAGAATAAAGACACTTAAAAGAGTAAACATTTAGTTTAACACTGTGCCACTTCTGCATCCTTAAACTTATTTAATCTTGTCTGTCATAAGTTGATGTTTACCCTTTGCACACACACACAGGTTCCTCCTGAATCTACTGAGTGGAAACATTTATATGTTGACACTTCACTCTCCTTCGGTACCCTGCGAGCTACAATCTCAGACATGATGAAGCAAATTCAGCAGGAAATGGAAAAAGTTTCATCCATTGGTGAGTCCTTCAGTGTGTCATGACCTCTGTTAAAATATGCATATAAAAAATACTGCTACTTACGTACATTTCTGTTTCCACAGAACTCAAGAGGATTTCTGCATTTGCAGGTGTGTATTTCAAAATAAAAGCCCTATTTAAACATTAAAAAAAAATGCTGATTGCACACACGTGATGGACAACAGTAGACAACAAATCTTCAGAATAAAGATTCTCAGTTTATTAATGAAAGACCAATATGCTTTAAAAATTTCAAAGAAAAAGCTCTCAGATTCATAGAGTAAATTATTCTGTTCTCCGGTCAGAATGCCAAAGTATTTGAGGGAGAAATACAGAAGTGCTTGTATGAATGAGGAATGTTGTGTAAAGCATTTTGAGTACTCAAGTAAAGCGTTATATAAGAAGCAGCTTATTTATTGTTTTAATTTTCCAGTTGCATCTTTTGCCATTAGTCTGCCTAGAAATCTGAGGAAATCCACGGAGAAAACCGAACCCTTTATTCACACGCACTTTCATCTACGACAGCAAGAGGACGCTTAATTTCATTTTAAAACTTAGACGAGGTCGTGGTATTTTCATTGTAAAAGTCTCCAGTTATTTATTGATGCTTTTATTGTCCAGAATTAGACTTGTCTTGCTGAGGTTTAGTTAGGTGTAAAATAAATGTAAACATACATTTTCTAATGTGATCTTTTTTGTTTAGAAAAAATTGTCAAAGATCAGTTTAAGTTTTTACCAGTAATAAGTTTTCACTCATTAACCTGTTGATAATGATAACTGGTGAGGAAACCCTATGAGACAATTTATAATTTTGTTATTTCAAATATTTTGCTGGTTGTGGTCTTTTTAACACACAACCTGGTAGGTTTTTTTTTAATTTTTTGTTTTTTCCAGCTGTAGTGTGTTCAGCTTAGTCGTATTTATATATATTCCTAAAACTGCTCAAAAAAAAACCCTCAGATATTTTCTAAAATAAAGTGTCCTGTAAAAAAAAAAAAAAACCAAAACAAACAAAAAAGACTTGTCATGGTCCTCAGGCGGTGGCCCAGTGCTTTGTGTTTCTCTTTGTGAAGTTCTGTTTTTTGTTTTATTTCTGGTTGTGTTTGTAGTTCAATATTAGGACTTTAGTTTGCCTTTGTTTTCTGTTTAGTGTTACTACTGTGTTCCTGTGTGTTTTGTCCATGTGTCTAGTCCTCGTGTGGTGTTTAGGGTCCCTCTGTGTATCCTAGTCCTCGTGTTTTAAGTCTGCGTGTGCATTGTGGTGAGTTACTTTCTGTTTTATTTTGACAGTCTCGTGTTCCCTGCACTTTGTGTTTAGTTTTCCTTCCCCTGTGTTATTAGTTTTATTTGGTTCACCTGTTGCTCCCTGTTGTTTCCACTCTCCCTGATTTTTTTTTATGTGTATTTAAGCCCTCAGGTTTTCTCTGTTCTTTGTTGTGGTGTCGACTGTGTTTCTCCCTTCCCGCTGTGTGCTTCCCAGTTTAGTTTTTTCCCTTTGTTTGTTCCCTTTTGTGGTTTACAGCCTTCGTTGCGATTTTGTTGTGTTTTGAGTTTTTGTTTATTGTGAGCCTCCAGCAAATGAAGCTGTTTAGAGTTAAGCTCCAGTTGATGCATCCTCCATTTGGGTCCTACCCTTCCCACCACACAGCCCTAACCGTGACTAGACTATTGTTTTTTTTTTGTTTTTGTTTTTTTATGGATATCAACACATTTAGCTTGCAGATGCAAAACATTTGTGCACAGTTTAATCTTCACAAATTTTGGCATGTGAACCTTATTTGATGTAACCTACCTCTTGGAGAGCAGCGGAGTCAAAAAATGACTTCAGCGCTTCGATACAGTGAGTTTTCATCAGCTATGTGAAACAAATATTTGAAATTTTAGCACATTTATTGATTTTAAAATTTTAATTAATTGCTTAGTTAACAAAACACATTCAAACCCTATTTGGCTAACATGGTTATGAAGTTTGTACTTGGTATGGATTTTCTGGAGATGACTCCAAGGCCTCAAAGGCTCAGACTGGGTGGAGCCTTCAGAGCCCAATGATCTGAGCCTCTTCTGTTATCTATTTTGCCTCTGTGGAGACCTTCAGTCAAGCCTTCAGATACTCTAGCTTTCTGCTGATATTGCAAAACCTCCTTGTGTTCCTTTATCTATGGTAGGGATGAACAGTGACTCTATTGATCTCCTGAAAAATGAGATTTGACTGAGAGCAAACCTGGTCTCACTAATGTTTCCATATCAATACTTGCTGCCATGTTTGTGTATGGCCCAGCTCTTCACCAGAAAGACTGAATAGAAGAAGAAAAGTGAATAAAATAAAAAGTGACTTCTATGTGTTGTCCTGTGTTATCATAAGCAGTGAATTACAGTCTATCTAAGACCACATGATTCTGTTTTCTTTAATCACGTGTATTCTTTCTCCTGCAGTGGATGTGAAGCTGGATCCAGCTACTGCACACCAAAGCCTCGTTCTTTCTGCTGATGGGAAAAAAGTGAGAGATGTTGGAAAGACAGCCAAAGGTCCTGATTCTCCACAGAGGTTTGATATGTTTGGAAGTGTCCTGGGGCTCAACAGGTTAACCTCTGGGAGGGCATACTGGGAGGTGGAGGTCAGCAACAAGACCGGGTGGGATCTGGGTGTGGCGAGACGTGACGCTAACCGCAAGGGGATACTCTCGCTGAACCCTGATAAAGGTTACTGGGTTGTTGTACATTATGAAGACAGGAAATACGCAGCCCTGACAGCACCACCCGTGAGCCTTTCACTGAAACAGAAACCTCAGAAGGTCGGGGTGCTTGTAGATTATGAGGAAGGTCTCGTGTCCTTTTACGATGTGACGTCTCAGTCTCACATCTTCTCATTCACTGAGTGTTTGTTCGCTGGTGAGATCCTCCCGTACTTCAGTCCACATCTGAAACAAAATGAGAAAAACACTGATCCTTTGATCATCTGTGCTGTGCGAAAGCGCTCATGATCACATGCACTGGATCTGGTGCAGTGAATGCATCACTGATAAACAAGACACAGGTTCTTACAGGTGTGCCGTAAGAGTTTAATGTTTTCCACTTAAATTCAGTTTTCACACCTGCCCATTTGACTGTTTTTTGATAATAACATTCATCAATGAATGTATGATGATACAAACATCTATTTTAAATTTATGTAATAAATATTTTAACTTTTATTTACATTTGAAAAACACCAGACAAGGAAAAAAAAGATAAATGTGTTAAAACACTTTAATCACTGTTCCTGTTGGGATTTATATAAGAAATACATTAATCAGGAAGTGTCATGGTCAGTTGACGTTAAATACTTGCCAGTAGCTAGAAACGGTTAATTTTTCAAAAAGTGCTATTATTCCTGTTTCCTATCACAAGCTGTCACATGAAAATATGATTTTTTTTGTTACTACCAGCTTATAAGATTAACAAGCTGCAACCCCCCCCCCCCCGCCCATCCTGAAAACATTTGGACACTGTCGGCCTCATCCAACTGATCATTCTCCAACTTACGATCAACGCTCCAGCGTTACGTAGAAAAGACTCACTCACTTGACCTTAATGAATGATATTTTCAACATTTTCCTCTGTGCCCCTCAAGAAATTTATCGTCTGAACTACTGAACTCGGCAGCCTGGTGGCGCGGTCGTTAGCACAGTTGGAATACCATCTGGAAGTCCTGGGTTCGATTCCACCTTGGCCCAGGTCCCTCCCTCTCTCTCTTTGTAGAGTTCTCCCCGTGTCTGCATGGGTTTCCTCCCACTCTCTAAAGACATCCACTTACTGGGGTTAGGTTAATTGGCCATTCTAAATTGCCCATAGGTATGAATGTGGTTGTCTGTGTTAGCCCTGCAACAGGCTGGCGACCTGTTCAGGGTGTACCTTGCCTCTCGCCCTATGTCAGCTAGGATAGGCTCCAGCCCCCCCATGACCCCGAACAGGATAAGTGGAAGTGAAGGGATGGATGGAGCTTCTGAACTCCAAGTGACATTTGGAGTATTATAATCATGTATCTAGATGAAGGGAATCCTTTAGCCTATTATGAGCTGAGCAGGTTAATGTTATCATTGAACTGGAATTTCACATTTCACATTACCTTTGCTGCAAAATAGTACTTCACTATGCTAAAAATTTTAAATGGACTGGTATGCACACAGCGCTTTTCTACTCAGTTTGAGCATTCAAAGGACTTTTCTGCTAAAATTCTCATTCATTCACTCAACTGCTTTATTTTTCTAAGCCTAAGCACATTTAACGTTTGCACTCCAAGGGATGCATTGGGGGCATCTCAGGGCTCAGCATCTTGCCCAAGAATACCACAGACTCAACCAGTGGCCTTTCAATTAGTAGATGACCCACGCTACCTCCTAAGCCACAGCCTCCCTGCTGTGCAAGTTTCCAAAAATAAAATCTTTGTGAAGGTTCCAGTCAGCTAGTTTCAATAGTGGAATGCTCTTTTATGGTTTCATGTGTGTGTGTCCCTGACATGTTGTTGTCTATCTCTATACAGCTGGGTGTGGTAATTACAAGAATTCCACCATGGAATGGAATATTAACTGTTAAAAGCTTTACACCTTTCATACCCCACCCCAGCACCTCGAACTCTGAGGCTCCTCCCATGGCACTGACGATAAATGCTATTTATTGTAATTGTGTGCAAAAGGGTGAATTATTAATAGGAGTTGTTGTCCCTCTTGTCCCTGATTGTTTTAATTTAAACTCTGCACTAGTTATTATTATTATTGTATATTTGATATTCTGCATATAAAAGTAAGTGATGGACAAGCTGTTTACTTCTGTTTTACATTTTTTATAGATCCTCTTTGTAACCACATCCTTCTGTTCAGGTCTATAATTTCACTGTGTGTTTCAGGCTTTTTTTACTATGGTCTTCATGAGTCACTGTAAATATGCCAATAGAGGGATGTGTGTAATATATTTTATGACATCAAATAGACATAAATGACTAAAACTGCCATTTAGGGAACTTTTTTATTTCTTTTTTGTCATGATGCTGATACAAATTAAACAACAAAACATGTTTGACATTGCAGTTTTTTATATATATTAATTCAACCTTTAATATTAATATTTAATAAAACAAGAAGTCTTTTCTTCCTTTGACCTCCGATTTTCTTAGAACTTTCTGTATTGTTATTCCTCATTTGTCCACTAGATGCGCTCAGTGAGTGTCAACCTCTTCCTGCTGAACACTTTTTTCATCCACTGTTATGTTGTGCAGGATAAGCAGAAGAGAACAGATAGATGGATGGAAGGATGTTACTTTGTGCTATATGGAGGAGTTCTGGATAATGAATGGGATGTTAAGTTTACTTTAATAGTTTTGTGTCCACATGAAATATGATGAAATACCCACTCTCCTATTTTGCTTTAATGGCAGCATAACTCAAGATGCATGGACTCCACAAGTTTGTGTGGACCTGACAAGTAATGTTATCTGAGAATGGTGGCCTAACATTAATGCGGGCTCTGTCAGTACTCCTGTGAATATTCGGGGGGGTTGAGTTCAGGTAACTGTAAGAGAGGTCAGGCCCGACTCCACCACAGTCAGCACTCCTTTGGTTTTAAACATGTTATAGTAAAGCTGTGTGCTGCTTCTCTTAGTGAGGGTCAACATGATTTGATGGCAGTGTGCCACTGCAGAGTAACAAAACTCTCACTGATCTGAATATCCAGGTTTTTTACTGTGGGTTTCATACATGGTAGTGCCATTTTTTCTGATATTCGTTTTCTTATGATCTCCTTTCTGTTTCTGACAGACATCTGAAAATAATAACAGAATTTTTTTTCTCAGTCATCCATTGTAAAATAGTGGTATGGCATATACCAATACTTACTTGGTCATTTGGGTCCTCTTTATGCTACTTTGCATACAGGTTTACAGCATGCACTTTAGCTTCAGAAACCGCTAGCCTTGTTTTACATTCTTTAAAATGGGATGGGGGAGAAAAACAGTGTTCAGGTGAAAAACACAATTTACCAAAAAGCAAATTCACATATAAAAAGAAGATACTTAGAGACTTGGTGCTTTTTTTTTTTTATTTGTCATACATGTCAAATTTCTCCAGACAGCTGTTAAAATGAGTTTCCAGTTTTGCATGTCAACTGTACCTTCTTTTGTTCTAAATCCTAAAAGTTTTGCGTTATTTCCAGGTTTATATTAATTTAGGACAGATCATATTGTATGCTGTCAGCGTTATCAAGAGGTGATGCTTTGTAGAATACTGGGAGAATCTGCTGCTGGTTCTGCATCTAAAAAGATAACAAAATTAACAAAAGGTAAGCAAATGTCACTTTATCGTGTAATTTAAGTAACATTTTGGATGCCTTAACTCCAGTTTATAGCTACCAAAAAACTGCAGTGAGTGAACGTGCTATTTAATATCACTTGTACATAAAAGTGAGTGTGCATTATTTCCTGATACTACTGGAAAACAGTTCAATTCTTGGTATTATGTTTGTTGTTTTAACTGATAGTCAGATTTATACAAAATACTACTGATATAGTTTATTTATGATGAATAATTTTATTGATGAGCAACCATGTGAAACATAATTAATCAATAATAAATATGGTCTATGACAGTATTGTGAAACAGTGTAGCCCCCGTGCCTAGTGCTCTTTGCTTCATTTTTCTGTTTTACAGCCACGGTGGCCAAGACAGTACATTTCACATTAACACAACACACGAGAGTGAATTTGTTCTTTCACAAAAGCAGCAATCGAATATTGGGTGCAATCAATTTGTGTTAAAAACAAAAAAAAATTCACACATTTCCCTCGCATGATCATTAACATACGCTTTGTAGTAAAAGGGAAGTTGGAGATGATTGGTTGTGTTCTGGTACACACAAGAGACGATGGTTTAAAAGCGGGGAAACAGTTCTGAACTTTTATCAGAGACTGAAACTTCAGTTGTCCATCTCCTCCAGACTAGTCCGTGTGATCAGACCAGGTAAGACCTCTTTACATCTAATTGTTTTGTGAGTCTTCTATGATTTAACAGATAAACAGACTTTTCAAAATCATTTATTGCCATATTCTTATTCATTGATCGCTACTCAACAATATGTAAAATATTTTTTTTAATTATATACAACTTTGGCCATTTTGGTATTATAAGGTTCTATTATTTAATATCTCAAAACTGGTCAGACTGTAGATAGAAACTTATAATTCTAAGGGGACATAATGTAAGAAAAAAAAAGATTGTCATCAATAGATAATAGATTGCTAATAAACTGCATTTGTCTCATTAAAATTAATCTCCATCAGTTCTGTTTTGTGAGTCCCACAATAAGCAATAAAGAACTACTTAATGCCTAATATTGTTCAGGTTACAGTTTAAGCAGCTCCCTCTTTGTAAGAGGGCTGCTTAAAAGGACAGAAGGATCTGATGAAGAACGAGAGGAACTGGAGCTTTTATAGTAACACTTGAGTGTGTCGACAGTCATGGACGACACAAAGCAACAGGAAAGATATCATGGGAAAAGAAAAGATGGAGCTTTATGACAAATATAACAAAACCTTAAATATATGTATGAAAATGATAGATATAGAAATGTTTAATTTCTAATGCTCTTTAGTGCTGTATTGCAAAAGACTTGGGCATAAGTTGTCTGCACATCTGTTTAATAAACAAGTAAGGGTTTATTAAAGAGAAACCACAACAGAAGAAAGAACAGACCTTGAAGTTGCTTCATACAGAGCTTCATAGTGTTAAATATTTATTACATTGTTTTTGAATTTGTGAATGAATGCACCCTGAAACATTTTTTTTCTTTCATATTAGATAAAATGAATGTTGTCCTTCTCACGATCATGTGCACTCTTGCACTTCCTCATGGATCAAATGCAATGATGCACAATCCAAGCAGAAGCTCCACACTGCAGAACTACAATAATCGTCCATGTCAGAAGAACTATAACAACAATGCATTCAACACATTTCTTCAGAGGCACATCCTTCAAGAAGACTTTGACAGAAATTATGGGGAACAATGGGAACGGTGAGTTAGAGCCATCTCTCTCTCTCTCTCTCTATATATATATATATATAACTTTTTTTTGTCAGACATATTCACATGACAGCATTACAGAGATGATAAATATTAACTCATTTGAGTGCAGTGAATTGCTATACTCAAGAAGCCAGTTGGAGATGATCTGGGTTTGACAGCTCAGTGTAGCCTGGCTATTCTCCTCTGACCTCTGGCCTCCTCTGACAAGGCATTTGTACCCAGAGAACTGCTGCTTAATGGAGAGTTTCACTTTTTCAGACCATTCTCTGTAAACCCTAGAGATGGCTGTGCGGGAAAATCCCAGCAGATCAGCACTTTCTAAAATACTACAACAACCATGCCACATTCAAAGTCATCAAATCACCCTTTCTCTCCATTCTGATGCACTGTTTGAAGTCTTGAGTATGTCTACATGCATAAATGCATTGAGTTGCTATCACGTGACTGGCTGATTAGATATTTGCCTTAAAAAGCAGTTGAACAGGTGTACCTAACAAAGTGTCCAGTGAGAGGTGTTATAGAACTATTTATATTCTTTTCATTTTTACTGTTGGCGTCTTACTTTTTACTCTTTTAAGTAAATGTCTTACTTGCAATAACACAGGACAACGGTGTCATTCTTCAGGTACTTGAAGAAGAAAAGTCTCTGCCACAGACCTGTGCAGTCCTTCATCACGAAGAACAATGAGAATGATGTGGTGCAGATCTGTAACGGCTCTGGTTGGCGTGTTCGTGATAACTTATGCATCAGTGCCTCAACCTTTGAGGTGTATGATATTGAAGTAGACACCAATAACTGCAAAGTGAAAAGTCTTGAGAGAGACACAAAACATGTGATAGTGGCTTGTGACAAAATTGATAACCAGTGTCTCCCTGTTCATTTTGAAAAATACACGAACCAATGGCCAACAGCTGAACGCTGTCGTGGTTAGCTACAGGAATCGTTTTTTTGCTCCCATAAAAACTGTGCTGTGTTTTTGTGCTTTGGCTACATTGCATTTTATTATTTGTTATGTCATTTGTTATTTCAATCTGGCCGCACAACATTTAGTGAGATGAACAAAAATTTTGAAATTGTAATTTGTGTTACTATTACAAATGGACTTAATGGAATTTTTTAAAGCTTTGTTGTAATTCTGTTTGTTTTAATCTGTATATTGTCCAATACATATTTTTAAACCTATTAACTTTCATATTTTGTAAGTTAACATTAAAACTGTTACTCTCTTTGCTAGTCTACAATGTTTTTGATCTATTTAAGCCCAGCTTATTTTATGGCATCTACACTGCTCAAAAGCAAACAAAACAAAGCAAAAATAAAAATATGGGAATACTTGAAGAGTTTTGAGTGTTTTTTGTGTAATTTTGAATCCACATGCCTTCAAGGGTCAGTGGTTTTGGTAATAATGGATCCTGATCATCCTCTGCACGTCTTACTGGGCATTCAGATGAACACTTCCTCCAACATCTGTTTCACCTTCACCCACACAGGGACAGATACCTACTCATACCTGCATTCATTTAATAATTAAGCTCTTTATGTTATAATAGGTTTTGATTTATTGAGTTCTTTACTTTAGTATTTTCTATTTAATTGACTGCTGTAAGACAGTAGTTTACCAGCTTGTGTTTTCTGGCTGCTTATCACACACTTTCCTTTCATTTTAATAAAAAAAAAAGTGGGGAACTGATTGGCACCTTCAAAAACAGGAATGCATATCAAAATCATAATATATTACAGGTTATTACAGGTTATACAGATTGTCTGTGTCAAATTACAGGACCGTATTTAAATATATCACTAAATATCCAAATTTACTGATAGTGATCTATTTTTTTTGTATGGAAATAAAAAGCATGGCTCCATGTAACATGACTTCATGATTCGGAATGTGATCTTCCCATGGATAGACCTGAACCTCCATTTAGGAACCTACTGAAAATAATATACTCCCGTTTTAAGGTAAATTTATGATTTTGTGATTGAGGTTGTATGATAATGTCAGGAGGAGTAGAACCATCTCAAGGAGGATCAGAAGAAATGGACAGCATGTGAGTTAAATATGAGTGTCACAGCAAAGGGTCTGAATACTTATGACCATGTGATATTTCAGTTTTTCTTTTTTAATAAATTTGCAAAAATTTCTACATTTCTGTTTTTTCTGTCAAGATAGGTTGCTGAGTGTACATTAATGAGAAATAAAATGAACTTTTTTGATTTTAGCAAATGGCTGCAATGAAACAAAGAAAGAAATATTTAAAGGGGTCTGAATACTTTCTGTACCCACTGTATATGAAGCATACTTGGCAGGCCTCAAACATCAGCATGTGTGAGCCCAACCCTAACTCTAATTCTAAGGTTGTGTTTTCCATACTTCAGACCAGGACTTTGCCATGACATTTAAGTACTTGTTACTTTGAAATGACAAAAATAAATAATAATAAAAATAAACTGATTAATGATTACAGAGAATTCAGTGTCAGATTGGTAATTTCAAAGGGTGTGTGTGGTACAAATGTTTGTACAGTAGCTCATGACATCAAAATCTGTCTAATTAGAGAAGGGCACATATGTAGCTATGACAGCTAAACTAAAATGTAACTATTTCAGAGTTCATTTTGTTATGGACTTAACTGCATTAGCAGAGTTTAACAATCACAGATTGGTAATTTTATGTAGCGTGTAAGTTCACACAGAGAGTACACATAAAAATCAGGCTTAAAAAATAGAACACATGGAACCAAATTCAGATTTTTTCATGAATTATGAAGCTGACTTCAGTAGCAGATGAATAAAATCACAGCTGATCATGTGTCACTACACATAATAGTTTTATTGCAGTTACAGTACAGTAAAAAATTCTGTATTATGATTGAGGAAAAACATTATCTCCATGGTTTCAGCTGTACAGGTGTATTGATATATAGTGAATTTATGTCAGCTTTTCACATTGTCATTATTTAAAACATACAGTATAAGAAAACAGATCGGAGAGTTATTTCACTCATTATCAGTTATTAAATTGTTATATTAAGTTACATTAAGCAGCAAGGCACAGGCAGCATTGTGCTGTCACAGCTTTTTTTTTCCTTTACACCTTTGGCCCAGAATATAAAGTACAAAAATAATACTTATCCTGGATGGGTAGCAGAAAGACAGAAGCTCATCTGTACACAATCACAATAAACCAGGTGACGCCAAATCTAAGTACCGATAAAATTTCAAACTGCTGCAAACTGATTTCTAGAGCAGTGGAGACGTGATCTCTGGAGTGATAAATCAACTTCTGGTGATCGGGTGGATGAGGCTGGGTTTGGCGGTTGGCAGGAGAATGGTACATGTCTGACTGCACTATAACAAGTGTAAAGTTTGGTGGAGGGGGGAATTATAGTGTACAGTTAGGTTTTTAGGGGTTTGGCTCGACCCCTTAGTTCCAGTGAAAGAAACTCTTAATGCTTCAGCATACCAAGACATTTAGACAATTCCATGCTCCCAACTTTGTGGCCTTCCCAGAAGAGTTGTTATAGCTGCAAAGAGTGGGCAACCCATCCAATCCATACATGCAAAGAAATCAAATGAAAGATATAATCATGAAGAAAGGGAGGTTCAAAAAGGCATGGAACGTCATGACACCAGCTGAAATCTATCAGTAATTAGAAAGCTAACCTGCCACTTAGTGCAAATTAATATCAGCTGGTTCAGTCCCAACTGATGGCCTTTAAAAAGGTGTCTCATTACCAAGGTGCCACACACAACCTTATTATTGCAAAACATGCTGATGGCACTAGTTGCAGAAGAACTTCTAAACTAAGGTTCTGGTGAGCACTGTTGGGGCCATAATCCAGAAGTGGAAAGCACATAATTTTACTATAAAGTGGCCACAACCAGGTGCTCCCTGCAGGTTTTCAGACAGAGGAGTGAAAAGAATTATCAGTAGAGTTGTCCGAGAGCCAAGGAATCAGCAGGTACAATTGTTTCAAAGAAAACAGTCATTAATGTACCTAAACACCATGGCCTATATGCACGCTCACCATGCAAGACTCCATTGTTGAAAAAGTGCACTGAAGTGCATTTAAAGTTTGCGGAACAACATTTAGACAAACATGTGAAATACTGGGAGGATATAGTCTGGTCAGATGAGACCACAATTAAACACTTTGCACCGCACATCACCCCAAAGACACCATACCAACAGGGAAGTTTGACAGTGGAAACATTATGGCGTGGGGCTGTTTTCCAGCATACTGCACTGGTACACTTTACATAACTCAAGGAAGTATGAATGGAAAAATGCACTGAAACATTCTTGATAAAAATCTGCTGCCATCTAACAAAATTAAAAAATATATATATACTGATAAGAAATTCCACAATCTTTTTAGAGTTAGAGGTTTTTAAGATTTTTTTTTCAGTATCAGGTAGTCCACTGATAGTTATCAGTACATCCAATAGAATAAACAAAAGAAAATGTTAACAAGTAATTCTGGGATCTTTGGTTTATAAAGTAAACAAAATCAGACTTTGCATTGACCCAAAGCTACTAAAACCAAGAACTGAGAAAAAACATACTAACATATTTCTTCAGAATCACACATGTTATGCAGACACCCTTTCAAGCAGTTGCTCAACTTTAAGCCATAGTTATTGGCCGTGAAAATGTGCCTGCAAAAAGATCTATGCAGATGTTGTAATTGTTTGAATTGCAGATCATATCTTCTGGTAATGCATTTGCAGTCTTAACCACAGTGACTGAGGATTTGTTTGTTTTTCTTCTCAAATTTCTCAAGCCCTTTGACTAGACAACTATGAGTTTTCAGAAACATTGTTTAAAAAATTTGTCCTTGTATCCTTAAAGCTTCACTAAACTATTTTTACTTGCCACATCTTCTAGCCTTTATTTGGTGATAAAATACTGTGGTAAAACCCTAAGAGTGAAATAGCAAATGCTGAAATCCTGGTTACCAGTTGTGCAATTATACCATTTGTAGACATTGTAGGCCACATCTGTTTATCGTTCTGTTTATTCGATTACCACTTCTTCTATCAGAGATGGGAAGAAAACCTTTTTCTGTTTCTTGTAAAGGCTACTGAATGCTGCTAAAGTTGCATGATTCCTGCTTAATAAATGAAGCATCACAGGGCAAGTTGTTATTAGGAATATTCCCTGTAAATATTGAAACTTGGTATTTTCTCATCTTTTCTTTTAAACCTTTAAAGTTTAAATTTCTGTGAGAATGTTTCAAAAGTATTGTCTTTTTATTATAATAACAATTTGAGCTTCACAGATCACATTATGTGATGCAGTTTATTAAATGTGTTTGTTAAATGCAATTTTGAATGTGCCAAATTTCAGCAAATGAGGTCTGTTAGACTAACATGTAAGTAGTTATAGTCAGCATTTCCTACTCCTTTCAAACATGAAACATATGCCCCAATTTCATAAGTACATATGTTTTCGGCTGTGTACATTTCTGTGAATAAATTGGCAAAGTTTTCCAACATGTGTTATTTAAACTATTCTGAGCCAACATCTTTGCCCTGACTAATATAATTCTGTGACATTTCATCTTTATCAACTTATTCAAGGATTTCCAGGGAGTCAAAACACAAAGTTTTGATTATTTTCTATAAAATGAAACAGACACATGTTGAAAATGCTTAAAAATGGATTCCACTTAGTTGAACACAATTCCTCTGTGTATATGCCTTTCACGCGTGTATATGCCTTTCACGCATGTATGAAGAGGAAAAAGAATAATTTTTAGAAGCATGAGCAATCTTCTGTTTAGTGTGAATTCTTAAATCCAACGGTAAAAAAATCTGAAAAAATATCCAGTGTGCAGCATGTTGTGAGGCAGACAGAATAAAACTGTAAAACTCATAACTTGGCTTTATTGCATTTAAACTGCAATAAAGCTGAGTATAGAATATATATATATATATATATATATATATATATATATATATATATATATATATATATATATATATATATATATATATATATATATATATATATATATATATATGTATAAAAGATCTATACAGATGTTGTAATTGTTTGAATTGCAGATCATATCTTCTGGTAATGCATTTGCAGTCTTAACCACAGTGACTGAGGATTTGTTTGCTTTTCTTCTCAAATTTCTCAAGCCCTTTGGCTAGACAACTATGAGTTTTCAGAAACATTGTTTAAAAAAATTTGTCCTTGTATCCTTAAAGCTTCACTAAACTATTTTGGCATGTCTGGCAGAGCGCGACAGCAGAACGGTGATCTGAATGCACTGTTGTGCCAAACATATTTGCTCTTTCAAGATGAGCTCCATAGGTTCTCTATAGGCTCCTCTGTTAATGTTTGTCCCTTTACATTATTTATTTATTTGTGTTATTTTTCATATACATATATCTGTGCCAGAGTTGACAGGCTGAGGAGAAAGAAAAGACAAAAGAAAGAAAAGAACAATTAAAAAAAGGAGAATGGGAAGAAATAGAAAAAAGGGGATAGAGCACAAGTACATAAATCAAAATAGTTCATCAGTTGCTGAACCTGTAAGAGAAGAAAAAAAAACAAAATACAAAATACTAACAATACTTGAAAAAATTAATTTGTTTGAGAAAAACAAAACTAATGAAGCGTGGTTGCGCAAACCAACAATTTTGTTGTGTTGTGATTGCATTGATGTTTGTGTCTGTGTCATGAAATGTATTTACCAATAAGGGCAGAATGCCACAGCTCCGCCCATCAGAAGCAGGTAGAGAAAGTCCCAGGAAACCTAGGCCATGATGTCCATCTTTTGGAGGAAGATGATTGACTGTGGCTAACATATATTATGAGGAAGAGAGGAAAGGTTGTCACAGTACATTTAACAGACTGCAGCTTCAGCTGATACCAGTCTTCCACAGCACAACAGCAAAAAGATGGTATGACTTTTTTGTCTTCTGGCTCATATATTTCATGATGTAACATTCATTTAACAAATTACATTTTAAAATTTTGTAACTGTACAGCCTCATATGCTACTTTTTTTCTTAATATGCATTTTTGTATTGACCTGTTAAAGGAATAACACAAACTAGTGGCGCACCTGTCAATGATCCTAAACACTAATCTAAAATATTATATATTATTATGTTATTATGAAGGCCACTGTTATATGGATTTTGATTATGGTAGCTTTTTATTTAAAAGAAAATTGCATGCACAGCATATTAAAAAATGTTTTGTTTTGTTTTGTTTTGGGGTTTTTTGGTGTATATTAATTTTAAAATTTATTTCTTTCCCTGCAGACAACATGAGGTTAACTGTCTTGACTGTCATCATTTTCACTGCAGTCCTTATCCACGGGGACAGCAGCGTGACTGGGAAGCCTTCCTCACCTTGTCAGGACAGGAGCTCCAAAAGTCAATATAATAAATTTGTCAAAAGACACATCCTTAGAGAGAGATTTGACAGAAATTCTCGAGATGCTTGGAAAAAGTGAGTTTAAAGTAAATCATTATTTATTTATATTGATTGATTTGGCAGTTACACTACAATAGCAGCTGGTTCATATTATACAACATTTCTTTCTAAAAGCTTAAGACAGTGGTTCACGGCTAATAGCACAAACTCCTCTGAGTTTATTAATAAATTAATGAAGTGTTGTTTATAAATTATAGTTGTTACATTATAATACCAATCACATCCCAGGAACAACGGAAATAATATATTGCAGAAAATGTTCAGCAAGCTGAAAACTGACTTACTATCCACTGTGTAATAATATGTATTGGAATGTTAATCTAATTATGCAGGTATTTAAGAAAGCAACACCTGTGGTGCAGAACTCCAGTGCAGTCCTTCATCGAGCACAATGTGCAGGACGTCAGAATGATCTGCAGCAACAATGGTCGACGCTTGACTGACACAGTTACCTATGCAGGCAACTTGTGTATCAGCAGTTCAAACATGCTGATTTATGATGTCACATTTACAAGAACCAACAGCGGTTGGGACATTAATGTTGCTTCAGACCAGAGGCCTGTGATTGTAGCATGTAATAAGGTTGGAAACCGCTGCCTCCCTGTTCATTTTCAGAAATACAACGGGCAAACCCCGAGCAATATTCCTTGCAGTTAAGTAGCCTTCTGCAGTCAGACTAATTATTCTGACAAACCTTGCTTTTTGCTATATTGATGATCTACTTAAAGCTAAACATGGTCCATTTTTAAATTTGCAGTCATGACCCATGAAGATTAATTACTAAATCAGCAACTTTGGATGGTGTTAGGCTGTAACTGCTATATTACATGTTGCTTTAGTTTTCCAGGATGTTAACTATGGTGTCCAGTTTGAAAAAGGACTCAATGAATCAGTGCCATAAAAAGTTATTAATTGATATTTCTGCTGCCAATGATCAAACTGGAAATAAGATTAATGTTAATGTGGTTATGTATAATGCTTAGTGAGTTTAAAACAAATGAAGTCTCTATAGTATACTATACTACTGCTGAAATAAATATTAACACAGCTTCAACATTACATTCAGAGTTAAATAATAAAAAACAAAATAAAACAAGAACAGACTGAGGTCTCCTCTCTTTGTTCCTGTTTATCAAATGAAGAAGTGTAACTCTGCGCTGTCAGACTGATCCAACTGAAATGTTTATAGTCAGTATTTACACAACCAGTTTGCTTTCATGCTTACAGTTTTGATTTTGCTTTGCTAAAATAAAATCAAAAATATGCATGGAATGTTTTTAAGTTTCAGCCTTTGTCATTTTGGTTCAATATATCAGAACAAGCAACATGAAGAGGAGTTTGTACATGTTTAATGAGGCGGGGATATCTACATCACTGTGAATCAATTTCTGTCTCAAAGGGTTGTGTAATGTTATGGCTACTCTGACCTTCCTCTGAACTTCCTTTTTAATGTTTGAGGTGCATGCTTTCCTCTTCATAAAACACTTATGAGCTCTTCTGGCCTTTAAGCTTTTATCTCCATTAAATAAAAACCTCAAACTGACTGGTATAATTAAGGTACATAGTCACTGTATTACTGAGAGCTTATGATGGTCCTCTTCTCTTGATCAACTGTTAGCATTTGAATTTAAACTAAAAATATCAGAAGAATAAAAAAAATACATATCAGAAGTCTTTACTTGCATAAACTGTTGTGGTGCAGTGCAATTTTGCTTGTCAGCTCTAAGGTTCATTATCAGCTACGTTTATCTTTTGAAATAAAGTGCAATTAAATCTCTTGTGGCATTTTTGATTGAGACACAGAAGCAACCACAGAGATCAGTCTCATACGTTGGATTGGCTAACCAAACACGCAACACAGAAACACTCTAAACAAAGACTTCTCAGCTAACGATACCATCTCATATCTATACATTGCCATCAGTTGTTTGATCCAAAAACAAACACAAAAAGGGCCTAAAAATACCTTTAACCAAAAGTAAAACATACCTAAATAGACTGAAGTGTCCTGTTCTCCTTCTCCACAGTCTACAATTGTGAAGAAGGTCAGTGAAAGTCAGTGTTCTTTTACTTTTTGCAGTCAATGAAAGGAGCACAATTAAAAAGTAAATATTTATTTAGTTTTTAAAAAGTCCAGAAGTTGTATGCTGATGTGTAAATCAGTGTGATTTTTCTTCCTGTATCCTGTATCAGTACACTGTTTAACGACTGAAAGCAACAGTGTACTTGGTTTTCTATATAAAGTAATTTGAGCAATGTAGCAAATAGAGTAGTGTTTAAGGCGCCTAAATGTTTGTTCCAGGGTGAACAAAACATCCAAGAATGTTTAAAGGCAGTGTTAAGTACTATTTTGTAAATATATACTAACACTGTTTTAAAACTCCACATAGGGCTGTGGCAAATGGTACAAACTTCATTAAGTTATAACATTAAAGTTAGCATTATGACAGCCAAAACACTACAATTTATTGTGGAGGTATAGTAGTAGAAGTAGTTATGTTATTCCACTTCACCCCTTGCTCCTCAAGGGGCCTCCACCATCATTTTCCATCTCTCGAAGTCCCTGGCAGTTCATTTGACTGCCTCCCAGGTCAGTCCCAGTACAATGTGTCTCAAAAACTGTGCACTCGTAACTTTAGTTTTGTCTGTGTGTATCAGGTGATTCGTGTATTACAAAAAATTACAAATCCAGCAAGTTACGCACAAGTCCAGCATTACAGACGCACAGATATTTGAGTTACGCACAAATCCAGCATTACAGACACACAAACATTTTGAGTCAATTTGGAGCTGGAGGGGACTTATTGATGAAGTGATGGTTGCTTTTGGAGCCAGTCTTTTTCATCCCTCTAGGTTTCTGAGCTGTACAAGAGCACTGCTTTTGCATCGGAGTTTAACACCCAAAGTTTTTTCTTTTCTTTTTTTCTTTTTTGGCACACGGTGGTTGGCACTGTTGCCTCACAGCTAGGAGGTCTGGGTTCTATTCCACCTGTGGGGCCTTCCTGTGTTATAGTTTGTACGGTTTCCCCGTGTCTGCATGGGTTCTCATTGAGGTATGCTGGTTTCCTCCCACAGTCCAAAGGTGCTCAGGATATGCCGTAAAGGAAACAAATATAACAAAAACATTGAGGGCCCTAAAACAGAATCTTGGGCCACACCACAGGCCGAAGAGGACCCGTACCCAGAAGCAGACACACAAAAGCATTGTTCAGATAGGTATGAAGTGAACCACTCTAAAGCAGACCCAGATACACCCACCCAGTGTCTCAGCCTATCAAGCAAAATTTGACGTCAACAGTATCAAAAGCAGAAGTAAGGTCCAGCATCGGCAAAACAGAACATTCTCCTGCATCCTGTTTAATAAACAAATAATAGCTTGTTAAAAAAGAAACCACAAGAGAAAAAACAGACCTTGAAGTTGCTCCACACAGACCTTCATAGTGTTAAATATTTATTACATTGTTTTTGAATTTGTGAATGAATGTCCTATGAAACTTTTTTTTTCTTTCATACTAGATAAAATGAATGTTGTCCTTCTCACAATCATGTGCACTCTTGCAGTTCCTCATGGATCAAATGCAATGATGCGCAATGCAAGCAGAAGCTCCATGCTACAAAACTACAATAATCATCCATGTCAGAGGAACTACAACAATAATGCATTCAACACATTTCTTCAGAGGCACATCCTTCAAGAAGACTTCAACAGAAATTATGTGTCGGAATGGGAATGGTGAGTTTAAGCCAGCTATCTGTCAATCAATTCTCAGGCCACTTATTAGGTATACCTTGTGAGTATTGGTAGGTTGGACCCCATTTTCCCTTCAGAAATGCTAGAATATTCATATTGTTCCATACTGACAAGATAGTATCACACAGTTCCTACAGATTTGTTGGCTGCACTTCCATGATGTGAATCTCATCCCAAATGTCCCTATACTGGATTGAGATGTGGTGACTGTGGAGGCCAATTGGGTGCAGTGAATTCATTAGTATGTCCAAGAAGTCAGTTTGTGATTGCCCCAAAGCAGGCCATTCTCCTCTAATCTTTGGTGTTTTCACTGAGAGGACTGATGCTCACAGATGCTGGATATTTTCTCTTTTTCTGATCACTCTCTGTAAACCCTAGAGATTGTTGTGGAAGAAAATTCCAGTAGATCTGCAGTTTCTGAAATACTCAGACCAGCTTGTCTGGCACCACCAACTGTGTTCAGTATGTTCAGAGTCACTTAAATGCCCTTTCTTTCCCATTCTGATGCTTGGTTTGAACTTCAGTAGGCTGTCCTGACCATGTCTACATGCTGAAATGCATCGAGTTGCTGTCACGTGACTGATAGCAACTCATATTTATCATGCTGATTAAATATTTGCTTTTCCAGGCAGTTGAACAGGTTTTCCTAATAAAGTGGCCAGTGAGAGCTGTTAGATAATTGAATGAATGAATACCTTTATTAGTCCCACAATGGGGAAATTACAGATAACAGAACACCCATCCAAGAAATACAAACAAACAATAGAACAAGAGACAGGTTTTAGTTGCAGTTTTACTTTCTACTTTTTTTTTTAAATTAAATGCTTAACGTGCAGTAACATTGGACAATGGTTTCATTCTTCAGGTACTTGAAGAAGAAAAGACTCTGCCACAGACCTGTGCAGTCCTTCATCACGAAGAACAATGAGAATGATGTGGTGCAGATCTGTCACGGCTCCGGCTGGCGTGTTCGTGATAACTTATGCATCAGTGCCTCAACCTTTGAGGTGTATGATATTGAAGTGAACATCTGGAACTGCAAAGTGAAAAGGCTCGAGAGAGGCACAATGTATGTGATAGTAGCTTGTGACAAAATTGGTAACCAGTGTCTCCCTGTTCATTTTGAAAAATACATGAATCAAAGGCCAACAGCTGAACGCTGTCATGGTTAGCTACATGAATACTTTTTTGCTTGCATAAAAACTGTGCTGTGTTTTTGCTCTTTGGCTACACTATATTTCATTATTTATTTTTTCATTTCAATCTGGCCGCACCAGCATTTAGAGCGATGAGCAAAAATATTAACATATTTCACATGAAAAGGGAAAATTTCTTCTAAATGTATTTGCAACTAAAGTTATTTCAAGCTGTAAACAAAAATGCATGAAAGCTCTTATGATGCCATCATAAATTAGACAATTTATTTTGTAACCATAGTCACCATTACTGAAAATGATCAAGCTTTGCTGTGATTCTGTCTGTTCTGATCTGCATATTATTCCATCTGCACTGCTCAAAAGTCAAACAAAGATTTTTTTTTTTTTTTTGTAATTTTGAATCCAGGCCTCATAGTGTTGATGATTCTGGTTTCCAATGACTGTAATTTCAAAGTCCACAGCCTGTTGTGGTCTTTGAGTTTTTGTGGACTTATTTTGAATTTTCTGGTTATTTTCTAAAAATTTTCTATTCTTTGTTAGTCATGAACTTTAGTTTTGGCTTGCTATTGAAGGTTGAGTTTTTGGTATTGTTTCAATAATTTTTCTTTCATTCAGAGTTCTGATAGAATAGTTTTTGTGTTTACTGTTATTCTGATATCAGTCTAGCCTCCTTAGGGCTTTCTTGTTGTCCCTGTTTTTGTGTTGGATGATTTCCCTGTTTGGATACTTTCTGTTTTAGTTTATTGGTCACGCATTCCTTATGTTTTGTCTTTAGAATTGCATCATGTCTCATTATTTTGATTATGTTCAGGTAATTTTTGCTCCCATGGTTGTGTTATGCCATATTTACTTAACTAATTTTCGTATTGCTTGTATCACCTTTTCG